>JAODAL010001952.1:0-210866 GCA_025379985.1 Phyllomedusa bahiana
GATACCGGGTCCCCATGCACCCCAGAAACCTGAGAGTGGGTGCTGTGTGTGCAGGGAGTTCCATGTTTTGAGATATGAAGTCGCAATGCACCAGTTATGAGCAGATCGCCTATAAATCGATATGAAATATCGGAGACGGGTTGGCTAGGGTCAGTTTCATTCAAGCCTTTGAAGCTTGGGAGTTTGAGGCAGCATGTGTCTTGGGGCTAATTGAGTTGCATGAGGGTCATTTCATGGGTTGACCCCCCTGCTGTGGTGGCTTCCTACAGAAAGGCATTTACAATGGGCTTGATTACTGTGTAAATTGAGCTTTCCTGGGGCTGGGGCCATCTGTGATATCTGACTAGATACGGAATTGGGGATGAAGTAAAGTTAATTCTTCCTCACACTGACTTTTTGTGAAAAGTGTATATTGCAGGGTTAAGTTTAGGAGAAAAATAGCCCAGGCTCTGAACGGCTGACGGAGCACTTCTTCAATCCATCATCTGTAAATGGAAGGAGTATGGAACAATTGCTAACCTGCCAAGACCTCCATCCTCCTAAACTGACAGCCCAGACAAGGACATCCTTAATTAGAGAAGCTGCCAAGAGGTACAGGGTCACCCTGGAGTAGCTGCAGCGATCTACAGCTCAGGACAACAATTAGTCGTGTGCTCCATAAATCTGGCATTTGTGGAAGACTGACTAAAAATAAGCTGTTTTTAAAAGCAAGCCATTAGAAGTTTCATTTCCAGTTTGCAAAAAGCTACAAAGTGAGCACAGCAAGTAAGTGGAAGAAGGTGCTCTTGTTAAATGAGACCAAAACTGAGCTTTTTCAGAGTAGATGGCAAGATGGATGAAGCAAAACTCCAGGGTGATCCTGAAGGAAAACCTGTCAGAGGTTGCAAAAGACTTGAGACTGGGACGCAGGTTCACCTTTCAACAGGACAACGATCCTAAACATATAGCCAAAGCTATGATGGAATGGTTTAAATATAAGCATATTCATGTGTTAAAGTCCCCACCATTGCCTTTTTATCTATAAAGTGTGCCACTCCTCACTGTTGTCTTAGGCAACTGCCAATTCCACCTATCCTTCATCTCGCCTCTGAGTAACTGTCCCTAAGACTTAAAACACAAGCTCATTTGTCTCCTCTTTTAAACTTTGCTGTTGCATCTACTAACCATCTGCACAATATGGATTTCATCATCCTTAACTGCAGTAGTTTGTATTGATTTTATTCTAACTTCTGTAATAAGCTTTAGGCTCAACAAAAACCACTCATTCACAACCCGTGCTATTACAATGATTGTGACAGAAAAGTGGACATTTAGCCAATTTTTTTTATAGAGTACATTAGTACAGTACCGTACATAAAGTGGGTGAAATAAGTATTGAATATATCACCAATTTTCTAAGTAAATATATTTCTAAAGGTGCTATGGACATGAAATTCTCACTAGATGTGGGTAACAACTAGAGATGGGCGAATTTCTCAAAAATTTGATTCGCCGACTTCGCCGAATTTTCCAACAAAATTTGTTTCGGTCCGAATTACTTCGGGACGAATCGCGTTAAAAAAACAGCTATTTCCAGGCTGCACAGAGCCTGTAGGGTGTTGTAGAACATTGTGCCATGCTTAAATATGCAGAGGGAGCTTGGTTTGGCCTTCATACAATGTTGTGTTTTAGTATGACACGCAGATGACTGCCGCCGCTCTTAGAATTGCTCACTATAAAATTCCCTGGGCATTTAAGAGGGCAAAACTGACCAAAAAACTGAAGCGGGAATGCAGCCTGATAAAGTCATTGTAGCGACAGCTGGAAAAAAACAAGCTGAGGGCTCAGGTGGCAACATCAGTAGGCCACAGAGTGGCACAGTGACAGAGTGTGTAGGTCACGGCAGCAGCCACAGCAGCAGCATGAGGTCAGACAGTGGCACAATGGCACAGTGTGGAGGTGGCCAAAACAGGAGTAGGCCACAGAGTGGCACAATGACAGAGAGTGGAGGTGATGGCAGCAGTAGCATGAGGTCAGAGAGTGGCACAATGATAGTGTGAATGTCACGGCAACAGCAGCATTAGGTCATAGAGTGGCACAATGACAGTGTGGAGGTGGGTGGCAATACCAGTCCCTGGTAAAGATGGTTGGTCGCAGATGGAGAAACTGTCAGCAGATGTGTGGCATCAGGCGGGTGGCGGCATCAGAATAGTGGCTGAGGCAGGAAGTTTGAATCCAGACTCATTTCTCAAAGTTTGGGTGAGGCGTCATGGCTGATGTAATCTGATGCCTAAGGCATTGGTGTGTGGAAATCCTGGCCAATCCTTGCCTGATTCATCTTGACAAAGGTCAGTCGTTTCACATTTCCCGTGGACAAGCAGGTTCTCCTTGGGGTAACGATGGCCCCGCCGCACTTAACACCCGCTCTGATGCCACACTACTGACCGGGCAGGACAGCTTCTCCACTGCAAACTCAGCAAGTTGCGGCCACACATCCAGTTTGTCTGCTCAGTAGTCCAGCGGATCTTCTAACTGGGGTGGCAGAGTGCATCTGGACCAGGAAATGATGGCAAAGAGAAACAGCTCCCTCTGCAGAGGTGGTGGAGCCTTGACTGGCTGCAATGGCATGCGTGCCACTGGCCGCTGCTGCGGCGGCAGGATGGACCACCACATCTGAGCCATGGTTCTCCCAGGCTTGGCTCCTGACCTCACACTGCTGCTACCCTGCTGACTCACGGCCACACAACCCACTTGCTGGCTGCGCCGCTGCCTGACACGCAAGCTGAGGCCCTCTTTTCCTGACGATGATTTCCCTTGCTTCACCCGGCTCCCAAGTGCAGTCGGCTACATCATCATCGGTTTTGTGTTTCATCGTCACTGCTGTCCTCATCACTGGTCTTGGTATGCAGAGGTTGACCCCTCACAACATAACCTCCCATGGCACTCTCCCCATTTATACTTTGCCACCTACTGCAAGAAGCAGGGGATATCTGCCCCATTTCTTCGCTGCCAAGTAGCTGCTGACTAATAAATCACAATATAATACCCTGCACTTGGCTATAATAGTCGTGGTGCCAGTGAAAAAGGAGTATTGCAACTCCACGTACATAAATAATATAAATAATTTTCACGGAAACACAAGGGGTTATTGCATTTAAATGTATGAAAATTTACATTCGAATAAATAAATAAATAAAGTAGTTTCATATACAGAGAGTCAAAATAGTCAAATTCCTAAATATACAGACTAATATTTGTTTAATATGGAGTGATAGTGATCTAATATTTAAACGTTTCGGCTGTCGCCGCAGCCTTCGTCAGCCAGATCACTGAAAAGAAATACAGTATATTAAAGACATAAAAATAAATAATTTGTCGCAAATGAAAAGAAAGTAAGAAGTAAAAGGTAAACATAGTGATAGATAGAAAAAGAGTAAAAATAAAAATGAAAATGAAAGTTAAGGAACCCACAGACAGAATATGTATAGACCGTATTGTTAGTAAGGAGACACCAGACAAATGGACGGGAAGGAGAAAAATGTATAGTATGAAAAGGGAAAGAAGGAACAAAAGAAAAAGCAGGGAAAAGGCAAGTGAAAAGGTGGCCATGCTGTGAAGATACATCAAGCACAAATGTATATAGATGGAGAGAGGTTAAAGGAAAACATGTGCAGATTTGCGCTTACCAGATTAGATGTAAGTAGGAAAAATCTGTGACGGGGGGACTGCAAACAAGGCAGTGCTCCCAAGGGGTGTATCAAGAAGGCTGTAGAAGACACATGGAGAAACACTTAGAAAAAGTAGTGTGGGCTAGCAAAGTAACAAAGGAGTGGATGGAAGGGTGGAATGTCCTTACCACAGGCGGGACCGCGTCACGGAGGCTCTAAAAATGAACAGAAGGAGGAGGAGTATCAGGCCGTGGGCCTGGATAGAGTCTGAATCAACCAAGATGATTGAAGGAGATGTTATTGTGGGGATAGATCTACATGTTGGGTCACATACCTTTAAGGAGGTAGAATGGGTGTAACGGCGCCAGCGGCGGCCAGGGAAATATCAGCGCGGTCCTCGCTGTGGAGGGCACAACGCCGCGTCTTAAAGACGCCGGCGCATGCCCAGTAGAGCGAGTGGGGAGTGAGTGAGAACAGCGCGTGCGCGGGATCCAGCAGAAATAGTCCTGTGTCTCACATGTATGTGCAGATGTAAACAGAGTGTGAAAGAGTAGTAAGAGGGGGAGGGGGAAAGAAGGAAAAGTCATGTAAGGAAGTTAGAGGAAATAAGGCTATAGACTTGCTGGCCACAATAGTATAAGTGCACGAATGGGGAATCTGATAGGGCATTATGGTGCCCAATTATAACCAAGTTGTATGAATGGAATGCTAGAAAGTATCGAAGGGAAAGATATAAGAAAGAATATGGGAGAGATATCTGGAGAAAAGAGTAAGTCTACGGTCCAATTACAAATAGTAGGTAACGACATGGAATTAGAAAATATCAATGTACATAAGTGGTCAAACATGGAAATAGCATACAGAGAATGGATCCAAAATCTGTTGTATATCTCACCATCGCGACAGGTGTCACAGACTCTGTTGAATTTAGCGATTCTGTAATTAAATATGTCATATCAGGTTACGTGAACATGACAACGACATCACATATATACATTTTATATATACATATATGTTTGTATAGACGTCCACATATCGAAGTGGGTATATCTTGCATCGATATAGTGATGTGTAGCTCTGACAGAAAAATCTAGAAACGATGGGAAACCATAAATCTTGTATGGGGTGTTAAAAAGTGGTCATCATTTAAAAATTAAGTCCATTCCTATTTAAAGCCATGTCGAAAGTAAGCTCACCTAATCGATGTGATCCATTGTTCGTTGACCTACTTATTTTGTAATGGACGTAGACTTAACTCTTTTCTCCAGATATCTCTCCCATATTCTTTCTATATCTTTCCTTCGATACATTCTAGCATTCCAATCATTCAATTACAACTTGGTTATAATTTGGGCACCATAATGCCGCTATCATATTCCCATGTCGTGCACTTAATACTATTGTGTGTCGCAGCAAGTCTATTGCCTTATTTCGCTCTAACATCCTAACATTAGCTTATTACCTATCTTTCCCCTCCCCCTCTACTACTCTATCACACCTGTTACATCTGCACATACATGTGAGACACAGGACTATTTCTTCTGGATCCCGCGCACGCGCTGTTCTCACTCACTCCCCACTCGCTCTACTGGGCATGCGCCGCGTCTTAAAGACGCGGCCGTAGTGCCCCTCCCCAGCGAGGACCGCGAGATATTTTCCCTTGGCCGCCGCTGGACGCAGTTACAAAACCAGACAAACCCATTCTACCTCCTAAAGGTAATGTGGACCCAACATGTAGATCTAATCCCCACAATGAAATGTACTCTTCAATCATCCTTGGTTGATTCAGACTCTATACCAGGCCCCGGCCTGATACTACCTCCTCCTTCTGTTCATTTTAGAGGCCCCGTGACGCGGTCCCGCCTGTTGTGTAAGGACATCCACCCCTCCATCCACTCCATGTTACTTTTGCGTTAGCCCACACTACATTTCCTAATTGTTTCTCCATGGTGTCATCTACAGCCTTCTTGATACACCCTTGTGGAGCACTGCCTTGTTATGCAGTCCCCCCTCACAGATTTTTTTCCTACTTACATCTAATCTGGTAAGCGCCAAAACTGCACATGTGTTTTCCCTTTTACCTCTCTCCATCTATATACATTTGTGCTTGATGTATCTTCACAGCATGGCCACCTTTTCACTTGCCTTTTCCCTGCTTTTTCTTTTGTTCCTTCTTTCCCTTTTCATACTATACATTTTTCTTCTTCCCGTCCATTTGTCTGGTGTCTCCTTACTAACAATACGGTCTATACATATTCTGTCTGTGGGTTCCTTAACTTTCATTTTCATTTTTATTTTACTCTTTCTATCTATCACTATGTTTAGCCTTTTACTTCCTTACTTTCTTTGCATTGTTTGACGAAATTATATAATTTTTAATGTCCTTTAATATACTGTATTCCACTACATTTCAGTGATCTGGCTGACGAATATGGCGTTGCGGCGGACAGCCGGAAACGTATAAATATTAGATCACTATCAACTCCATATTACAAACAAATATTAAGTTCAGTATATTGAGGCATTTGACTATGTTGACTCTCTGATTCTCTGTGAAGACAACTTATATATTTTATTTATCCGAATTAAATATACATACAATTATGAGAATGGCAACTAACCCCTTGTGTGCTGAAAATTATTTAATATTATATGACGTGGATTTGCAATACTCCTTTTTCACTGGCACCACGACAATTATAGCCAAGTGCAGGTTATACAAAATTGTGACTCTTATTTAGTATTGAAAAAAATTTATCTTTTGCACTGGGCTTTTGATGTTTACAATGGCTTCTGACACATATTGCTTTATGACGATGCTACTTGGGCACAACTATCATATTTCAGGTCACAGATGCATCTTCTTTTTTAACATATTGTGCCCCGTACCTAGATTAAAACAAGAGAAAACTAAGCGTATCTCAAAGCGTTTAATTGCTGTATACTCAATTACATAGTACCAACCCTTGCGGATACTTTTAAGTCAGAACCCGGAAACGCAAGGGGTCTCCGTGGGTCCCATACCTGACAACCGACATTATTCCATGAGTAATCAACAATATTGTATCAATTTACTCACATCCTCATAAATGCTCATTAGATCTTATTATACTCACCATCGATTATTTTGGCAGAAAGTAAAAAAAACATTAAAGATCTTGATGATCAAATTAAAGCCATAGAGACACAGCTGTCCCATCCAATTTTAACATCAGAGTAATGGGTTTCATTAAAACAACGACAGATCAATCTTTGGCTCCTTTTCGCACATCTACTGAGAAGCGGAAGAGGATAAATTTATGAGAGGATACGGATGACTACTCCTAAATCAAGTCTACAGATGGCAGTGGCTTCCACCTATCATGGTTAACAGACAACCTAGGGGTAGGAGACCGAGTACTACTCTTTGCAGTGCAAGTGTATCAGCGGGAATACAGAGCATCAATCCAATGAACTAGGCCCACAAGGCCCTTAGTCAGGGCGTCAAGGTGAGAACACGTAACACGTGCCGACCTGCGAAAGAGGAGTGCGTGGAGACGGCTACAGAACAGAAGGAACCACTGTCTATACACGATCGAGGGTAGGTCCTATATCGACCCTTAACAGCTAATCGACCAGGGGTCCTATGATTCTGTACCCCTTCATTTACAACACCAGCTAGTTATTAATATCTTCCACAACAAATTCCATCACTTCAGCCAGATAATGGGACCGTGTTGAGGCAAAGTACTTACATTTTGTGCCCTACCCCTCCCCTTGACACATTCACCTTAGAACAAGAACTACAGCGATTCTACCGATCCCTCCGCCTTAAAGGCACATTTCACCAGACACCAACTACCGTACACGATTCATTGATGCACCTACTCTCTCCATTTCGGGGGAAGGGGGGGGGGCAGTGGAGGGGGGGAGGGCGGCTTGAGAGGGGAGGGAGGTGATGGGGGGGGGGGGTAGTAAATTTCAATCCACCACGTACCTATCACACAGATCGAAACCTACATTTCACTGTGTGAATGGAGTAGGGATATCAAAAACACATGTGAAGAATAAACATCAATTTCATATTTCCAATAATCTCACATCATGAGAAAGACAAGCGATATCTAGCACTACGTTAATATGGGGAATTCCTAGGAGATATCATCATGCATGAACCTGGCGTAGATACGGGGGGAGCCATTGATTGTGCTGGACCGGGACAAAAACCGGTCGAACGGTAGAGTCCAACTAACAACTCTCTTACAGCACTACCTACAGTCACCGGAACTGGAGACATGACGGCCGTGGGGGGGGGGAGGCCGGATCTATCCATTCCAAATAAATCTATTCATGGGAGGAAGTTTGCCCTCATACCAATGAATATTATTACCTAAGACCTGATCTTCTTCCAGCTAAACACCCTATAACTCCGGTGGTTTTTACATATTACCAAAGATACCCAAAGATTTACACAATCCACCAGCGCCCTATACTTGCTTCAAACCGTTCAATCTCTCCTCCTATATCCTCAGTTTCTGGAAAATATTCTTGTCTTTACCCCCAATTGTACTCAAAACCAAATCTTACATCCGCGATAACATACCCCTCACTTCTTGGACATTTTACAATCTTTAAATCCCACATCTCCCGACACCATTTTAATCACATTTGACGTAAATAGCCTTTATACTTCGATTCGCCATACTGACGGCATTCGTGCCACTCATGACATACTTCGCACTACTGAATTGACACCTTTAGAGGTTGACTTTTGCATTGCATTACTCAATATAGTGCTAACTGAGAATTATTTCCTTTTTGGGGATGAGTTTTTTCTTCAATGCCAAGGAACCGCCATGGGATCCAATATGGCGCCCCCGTATGCCAACATTTTTATGGCCGCCATTGAAACAACATTCATTTATCCCAATGAACTTTTTTCTAGACATGCTGTAGCCTGGCATCGTTATATCGACGATATTTTTTGCATTTGGCATGGAGACGACTTGTCCATTACTCATTTTTTACACTCAACCTCCATAAACAGGGACCAACTTTTCCATCCACAAGGATCGTCCCCGCAACACTCCTTAGATACTATGTATACAACAAATCCCCTGAAGGCAATATCACTACTGACCTTCATACCAATCAACAGACAGAACTTCCCTTCTCCATTTTAGTAGTTGTCCTCCGACCCACATCAAGAGCTTCCTTCCCTCTCTCCGGCAATTTACCAGAGTTTAAAAGGATAATGTTACTAGTCCTGGACGATCTCGACCTCCAATTGGACTTGATGTCGAATAATAAATTCAAAGAAAAGAGAGTTTATCCAGAAAGACTATATTACTAAAATCAGAACCACAGTCAAGACCTAAGAAATCGTTTGGTGCCTAGACCTTCCGAGAGGTCCAATTTATCAACACCTACCATCCTCCTGATGCCCTTGAACTACATTACAGACTATAACTCAAAATATTGGCATATTCTCCGAATGGAACCCTATAGTTCCGGATTCCGGACTATAGTCACGAAGGTATTGCCTGAGCAACCGTAGCCAAAATATTAAGTGGATTCATTTTAGTGAGAGCCGATATAGGTACTCTAACGATCAACACCAATACAGACACAACTCACGACACCCAGGACTGGTACATTCCCCGCCTGCAATGTAACAATAGCTCGAGCAATTATTAAAGGGGATGTAGTACATCACCCCATAACGTGACACCAATTAAAGTTAAAGGCTTCTTCACATGTGACACCCCTTTGGTGGTTTATTTGAGATTAAATGCCACTGTGTCCTTCTTATATAGGCGAAACTACACAACGCAAACGAAAGATCGCTTGTCAGCACACAAGCTCCACAATTAGGTGCAAAAAGACATGGCTTCCGCTTCCCACAACATTTCGATGGGAAGATACCATCACCAAATAAGGGCGGCAAGCATTCGATGGGTGGCCAAGGTATGTGTGGAACGAGTGGGGGGTGGCCCCCGGCCCAAGAAGGGCGGCAACCGCACCTGCCCTCCCAAAAAAAACGCGAAGTCCTTTTGGATCCATCGTGTGAGATTAGTGTAGCTTAGGCAGTCCGAATGGCTTGAAGATAGGGAATGTGACCTTAATTTTAAAATGTATGACCACTTTTTTCACACCCCATACAGATTTATGGTTCCCATCGTTTCTAGATTTTTCTGTCAGGCACACACTATATCGACTGCATATACCACTTCGATATGTGGACGTCTATACAAACATATATGTATATATAAAAATGGGTATATCAGTGATTGTCTTGTCATGTTCATTGTAACCATATGGACATATTTAATTACAGAATCGCTAAATGTCGGAACAGAGTCTGTGACACCTGTCGGCGGATGTGAGATATACAAACAGAGTATTTGATCCCTTCTCCTGTATGGGCTAGGTTTCATGTTTGACCACTTATGGACATTGTGGGAGGTATTTTCTAATATCCATGTCGTTACCTACTATTTGTATTGGGTGTACCGTAGACTTACTCTTTCTCCAATATCTTCCCATATTCTTTCTTAAAACTTTCCCTTCGATACTTTCTCTAGCATTCCATTCATGACAACTTGGTTATAATTGGGCACCATAATGCCCTATCAATGTCCCATTCGTGCACTTAATACTAATGTTGGCCAGCAAGTCTATAAGCCTTATTTCCTCTAACATCCTTACATGACTTTTCCTTCTTTCCCCCTCCCTCCTCTGTAACTACTTATTTTCACACTCTGTTTTACATCGCACAAACACGTGAGACACGAGGACTATTATCTGCTGGATCCCGTGTGCACGCGCTTGTTCTCCGACATCACCCACCCCGCTCTACTTGGCATATGCGCCGGCGTCCTTAAGACGCGCGTTGTGCCCTCCACAGCGAGGACCTGCGCTGATATTCCCTGGTCCGCCGCTGCGCCGTTACACCCATTCATACCTCCTTAAAGGTATGTGACCCTACATGTATGATCCTATCCCCACTATAACATCTCCTTCAAATCATTCTTGGTTATTCAGACTCTATCGCAGCCACGGCCTGATACTAGTCCTCCTCCTTCTGTTCATTTTTAGAGCCTCCGTGACGCGGTCCCGCCTGTGGTAAGGACATTCCACCCTTCCATCCACTCCATGTTACTTTGCTTAGCCCACACTACTTTTTCTAATTGTTTCTCCATGTGTCTTCTACAGCCTTCTTGATACACCCCTTGGGAGCACTGCCTTGTTTGCAGTCCCCCCGTCACAGATTTTTCCTACTTACATCTAATCTGGTAAGCGCCAAATCTGCACATGTTCCTTTAACCTCTCTCCATCCTATATACATTGTGCTTGAATGTATCTTCACAGCATGGCCACCTTTTCACTTGCCTTTCCCTGCTTTTATCTTTGTTCTTCTTTCTCCTTTTCATACAATACATTTTTACCTCCTTCCCCTTCCATTTGTCTGGTGTCTACTTACTAACAATACGGTCTATACATATTCTGTCTGTGGGTTCCTTAACTTTCATTTTCATTTTTATTTTTACTCTTTTTCTATCTATCACTATGTTTACCTTTTTTACTTCTTACTTTCTGTCATTTGGCGACAAATTAATTTATTTTTAGTGTCTTTAATATACTGTATTTCTTTTCAGTGATCTGGCTGACGAAGGCTGCGGCGACAGCCCGAAACTTTAAATATTAGATCAATATCACTCCATCATTAAACAAATAATATTCTGTAAATTGAGCATTTGACTATGTATGACTCTCTGTATCTGAAACTACGGATGTAATATATTTAGTTACAGAGCCAAATGTAAATTTACATACAAGTTTAAAATGCAACTAACCCCTTTTTGTGCCGTGAAAATTATTTATTATTGTATAAGTAGCGTCTGACGGGGTGACCACCGCTCATGCCGCGTCAGTATAGTGGCACTGAGCCCAGACCCATAGAAGATCCTCTCGGCTGAGGGAACCGATGTGGACAAGAGGCGGGTTTGAAGACAAGTGAGGGCCTGCTGGACGCCGCTTCCTGGCCATGCCGTGACTTAAGGGTTGTGTCTGACGTTTCCCCACCGGGGACTCTTGGCAGGTGGTATTGTCAGAATGTCATCTGGGATGGAATGTGGATGATCTAGTCAACCAATCAGGAAACCATTGGGTTTGTCTGAAACAACACACGGCCGCTAGATGACACCGACAGATTCTGGCCTCACCGAGTGACCCCTGCCTTGCATATCGTCCCCTTGCTGTGCTGCGACCTGGGCCTGCTCCAAAATGTTTGTGCACTGCCACTCGCCATCGTGAAGAGCCTGCACCTCTCTGTCTGACATACTGTGTGTTTGTTCTAAAATTTACAAGAGCACGTGAGTTGATGAGCATACTGTAAGGGTGGAGGGGGGGGTGAATAAAGATTGCAGCACCCTGTATTTGACTCAAATGGAAAGCCACTAACAAGCTTGTGGTAACCCTGATATAAATTGCCGCTCCACAAATGGACAGGATAAAATGTACTTGTATGTTGCCTGGTTTAAACAAACACTAGTGTATTTTAACTGAATATAAAAGCCCAAACAGCTTAATTAACCTCGATATGAATTATAGCTACAGGTAAAATTTATTCTTTTGGCGGTGAAAAACGTATTATTTTACTGAATACCGGGGGGGGGGGGGGGTGGGGGGGAACTGCAAAAAAATACTTAGTTAACCCTTGTATGTAAATTGTGGAAAAGAATTGTGCTGCCAACAATTATCCAGCTTGTTTGTAGCGTGTTAAAACGGCGTGTATTTTAGGGAGGGGGGGGCGGGTGCGTGAGACACGAACAAGGGGCGGGAAAAACTCGTAATTTAACCTTTGAATGAGGTGAAGGTTAATGCACATGTGCCATTGTATGTGTTGTCGTTGGGGGTTTAGGGGGGAAAACACAGTGTTGTATTTACTGAATAGTGCAGCGGGGCGGGGGGGGGCAGGGGGCGGTGAGGCGGACGACAAGGGGGGGGACGGAGGGGTTGTGCAGATTGAAATATAGGGCGGGCGCTTATGGGGGCGGACTATTAAATTATGCTACAGGTCAAAATAGATTCTGGACTTTGGAGGGTGAAAGAACGTTTTTCTTCTTTTAGTGACCACAATAGCAGAACAACGCTTAATTAAACCCTAGATCTAAATTGGTTGCAAAATGGAAATGACGACAAGGGGGCCAAAAGTTAAGTGGTATTTGGATTGTAAAAACACTGTATTCATTTAACTTAGAATACAAACCAAAACAACACAGGGAATAAACACCTAGAGATAAAGATACAGTAAAACATAACTTTTAATAAAAATAGAATAAGAATTGAGAAAGGAAAACGAAAAGGGTACGACCCTCGAAATATACCCAATGACGAAAGACCTGTCTCCTCAAAAATAGGGAAAACACCGCCCCAAATAGGGCGCCCAGTGCCGACACTGGAACCTAAACTAACCCTGTCCAAGCAACAATCAAAATGAAAAAAATAAAAACACATATACCACGAAATGGATGCACAAACAAAAAAAGTGCTGTGTGATAGAATAACAATACAACAGACTAAAATCACGTTGATGTGTCAATAATACTATGAATTGATGATGCGTCTAGGACGAGATCAATAAACGCATAGAATAATCCAATAATCCAATATTTTGTGGAGATAGTATTATGCGTTATTGAACCAACTTAATCTCATCTTCCTTAGTTTAGTTTTTAGTTAAAAGGTTGATGGGATTTTATGTATCTTTTAGTGTCTAGGGTGTAGTTATACCGTGTATTGATTGGTTTAAATTGTAATTGTATAGAGCCCAGAACTCATTTCATTTATATCAGGGTTTCTCTACACCTCCTATAACATCTAGCTAAGTAGAGACATGGGTCGTAGTTTGATGTTTTATAACTGAATACCAAACAGGCAACAGCTGTAATAAACTGGCCTTGTAGTATTCAATGTGTGTCTTGGAAGAACTGAGCTAGTATAGCGATGTAAAATGATATGCAGCGGGTGAATTGGTGTGGAGCACGGGACGGTGGACGTTGGGGGCGGAGAGGGGGGGGGGGGTGGACGGGGGGGGCCAGTTTGGTATAGCCGGGTGGGGGGGGGGGCGGGGCGATCAAAATCAGAATAGTAGACGGGGGTAAGAGAAGCAGACTCTGATGAAACGCAGCTGTGACACCCCCAAAATTCGCAGTTAATGGGGGGTATAAAGTGGAGGTTTCTTATAGTATGATGATAATCATAAGACAAGCCGCGCATCACGTTGGGGGTGAATGGGGGGCGCGGTAGCACCCGTGGGGGGGGGGCGCACAGAGTTAGGGTGGGAGCGGAGCAAGGGGCGTCCGGACATATATAGTGTGTGGTGACGTTACAGATCCCGCCGGAACCACTGATTGGCTTATCATCTCCACACATGTCGATCGTATGCAGCGCCATTCTTCCCTCCCAGACTTCTTTGCCCCAATTAAGGCTATGGCTCGCCTAGAGCCATTTTATCAATTTAAAAACACGCTTCGTTCCCCAGCGAATCACGCCCAAAACTTCGACTTTTGTTCGGCATATATCGAAGTTTTTCCTGAAATTCTAAATGAGTTCCTACCATAGTTATATAATCAATTCGCCCATCTCTAGTAACAACCCATCCAATCCCACAGGCAAAGAAATCCAAACAGTAATGTCCAAGAAATTTAACATAATGTCTTAAGAATGTGGAATGATATAGTTAAAGAGTATTGAACATGCTTACTTAAATGTATTTAATAATTTGTAAAAAAGTCTTTCTTGGTGGTGATGGCTTCAAGATGCCTCTTATCAGGGTACCAAACTAGTTGCATGTATTGCTTAGGTGGGATTTTGGCCATTCTTCCACACAAACACTATTCTAATCATGAATGTTTCATGAGCTCCATTATAGAACGTTGAGCTTTAGGTTCCTTCCATAGGGTGTTTTTATTAGATTCAGGTCAGTTGATTTGTGCTGGGCCATTCTGGCATCCTGGCAGCGTTTTATTTTCTTTCTCAAAATCCAATTAATAGTTTTACTTGACTGTTTTGTTTGGTATCATTATCGTTGCTGAAATGTCCACCCTTGTTTCATCTTCCCCATCTTCCTGGTAGATGGCAGCAGATTTTTAGCAAGATTTTCTCGGTACATTTGTCCATTCATCCTTCCTTCAATTTACTGAAATTTTCCAGTGCCGTTTGCTGAAAAACAGCCCCATACCATGATGTTCCTGCCTCCAAAATTCACTGTTGATATGGTGTTTTTGGGGTGATATGCAGTGCCTTTTGGCCTTCAAATGTGATGTGTATTATGGCATCCAAAGAGTTAAATTTTGGTCTCATCTGACAAAGCTATGTTCTGCCAGTATTTCACTTGCTTGTCTAAACGTTGTTGAGCAAACTTTAAATGCGCTTGAACATGCTTATTGCTCAGCTACGGACTCTTGCGTGCGTCCATGATGGTTGAGTGCATTATTTATGGTTTTCTTTGAAACAATTGTACCTGCTGATTTCAGATCTTTTTGTAGCTCTACAATCTTGCGTGGAGCACCTGGTCAAAGCCAGTTTATGGTGAAATGATCTTCTCAACAGTGCTCACTGGAATGTTTAGTCGTGTGGAAATTCTTCTGTAATACATATCAGTGGCACACTAAAAACTAAGTAGAACATCAAGGTATATAGGAATATTGGAAATGCATTACTGCTAAGGAAAATATGAAAAACCTGGGACTCTTAGTTTACAGTTTTTGATCAAAGATTGTATTAAGCTCACCTCCCAATAGCGTCAAGGGGATCCCAGAACAGGTAAATCCCTAACCACTAACATGTTACCTTCACAAAGGAGTCCTTTCAGACTCAACATCCCCAGGGAGTGATAGGAACTTACAGTTGTTAAGTTCCTATCAATCCCTGAGATGTTGAGTCTGAATGGACTCCTAGTGAGGTAACATGTTAGTGGTTAGGGACTCACCTGTTCTGGGATCCCTTGACGCTATTGGAGGTGAGCTTAATACAATCTTTGATCAAAAACTGTAAACTAAGAGTCCCAGGTTTTTCATATTTTCCTTTGCAGTAATGCATTTCCAATATTCCTATATACCTTGAATTTCTACTTAGTTTTTAGTGTGGGCCCCTGATATATGTATTAGATGTATGCTATTGCCTTTTCAGTGTGCACCTATGCTAACGTTTTTCAAAATATATTTTAGATGTGCACAGCCTAATTAAGCTTTGAAATTCTTCTGTAAGGCCTCGTTCACACGACGGATTTGGCCGCGGGTTTTGCCGCGGTTCCCGCGGCCAAATCCTCGTCGGGCCACGCCGCAAACTCTCGTCTCCCGACGGGGCGTGGTTTGGGGCGTGGCTTGCGCCGAGGGCTTGCCCCTATGCAAATTAAGAGCAGGGGACAAGCCGCGGCGCTAGCCGCATCCCAGCCGCGCACCACCCGCGGCGACACCCGCGGCGCTTCCCGCGGCAGCACCGCGCGGCCGCCGCACAGAGCAATCCTGTCAAGAAATGACAGGAGAGTTCTTCACACGCGTGGGTCTGTCCGTGGCCCCGGAGCCGCGGCCAAACCCGCGCAGTGTGAATATTAACGC
Source organism: Phyllomedusa bahiana (assembly GCA_025379985.1). Lineage (NCBI taxonomy): Eukaryota > Metazoa > Chordata > Amphibia > Anura > Hylidae > Phyllomedusa > Phyllomedusa bahiana. The sequence continues at coordinate 16,250 of JAODAL010001952.1, forward strand.
GGTTTCCCATAGGAAACCATGTTAATAATCTAGGCGCGATTTGGCCGCGGTTATGGCCGCGGAAACCGCGTCAGAACCCGCGGCCATAACCGCGGCCAAATCCGTCGTGTGAACAGGGCCTGATGCATTCAGTATGTTTTGCAACAATAAAATTGTAAAGGTCTTGAGATATTTTACTGGTTTTACCCATCTTGAGATGTTTTTTGTGTGGCAACTTGGTAATGAGACACCTTTTTATAGGCCATCAGTTGAACTAGCTGATCTTATTTTTCACTAAGGGTACTTTCACACAGTGCAAAAGTACCCTAAGTGGCAGGATTGCTTTCTAATTAAGGATAGATTTCAGCTGGTATTATGACTTTCCATGACTCTTTGCACCTCCCTTTCTTTGGGTTCAATACTTTTTCCTTGTATAATTTCTCATTATGACCCATAAGTCAACTTATAGACCTCTATGGATTAAATGGGTTGTTACCAACATCTGGTGAGAATTTCATGGCAATAGCACTTTTAGAAATATATTTACTTAGGAAATTGGTGACTTGTTCAATGCTTATTTCATCCGCTGCAAATCCTTAGAAGGGCCTAATAATTTTTTTTCTAAAGGCTCCATTATCTGTTTGACACCACCACATGTCTAACAACCTATGACTGGTGAAAATATAGAGACATATTCATATACATTAAATTGCGCACAAGACTAATCTGGGTTGGATCTCTTCTCTACAGAAGCCCTATGGCAGCAGCATTGGCCATTTCTTTGGTACATATATCCTTGCCTAGTAAAAGCTTAAAATTCATTTTAACATATTAATATTATGTTGTCTATAGATCCAACATTCTATACTTTAATAAAGTCTTAATATATCTGAACAGACCTTTATTTTTTACAACAATAAGCTATTAACATGTAAAGTAAATGAAGACTATTACCAAATACATCACTATGTTGATTTTGCTTTTGTCAGGTGATAAAGAAAATTGTATCTCCTCTTAGAGCATACAAGTTTCTTTAGTTACCAACCACCTCTCCTTACCTCTCCCTTCTCTCTCTTCTCATTGTTCCCAGTAGCCGTCAGTTGAACCATAATGAGTTGATCCCTACAGAGTTTTATCTCTAGCAATGGAGTTCATTTAAAGAAATGAAACGCTTTCACTCTTTTTAGCTCTATAGCCTTGTCTACTACACTTTATAAATCTCCAGCACTTATGCCACTGTAACAGGAATAGCTAAGAACAGAAAAGCTGATATGCCAATTACTATTATAGAAACACCCACAGCCTAACCAGGAAGTGTGAGTCTAAAGCTTGCTGTGGCTGTGTGAAACCGTATAGTAATGAAAACCTAAACCTTAAGTTATTTGTTATTAAGTTATAATTAAATGCTAGGATTCTGCTGACACTAGAGGGAACTTACTACATACTGTGCTACTACTGATTGCAATGTGAATAAATCCAGACAGGAATTTGGACCTAGTGGGATGAAGTCTAAAATCTTTTTAATGGTTCATGCTTTCTTTTATTAATCTATAGCTTGCCACAAAACTAAGCCATCACTATGATGTACGTGCAAGCTAAGGGATCCCCACTGATCAGTAGGAAAAGAAGCTGCTTTGGTGTTTACCATAAACTGGGTCCCATTTAAGTAAACTAGAACCGAGTGGGCAACACTAAACAAAATAGATAAATGAAAGTGGCAGGAAATCGTCTCTTTCCCCTTCTTGGTCTGCTGCCCCCCCCCCCCTCCACCCTCCCATCTACCCCAATGTGTGGCTGTGTAATGCTTCCTTAGGACTCCATATTCTGGAGAGAGTCTCCCCTTGTTTGTTTGGGAGGCATATGACCGTACAGTACGGCCCATAGCCTTAGTCAGATTGCATATTACAGCTCCATACATGATTCGTAGGTTGCAAGGAGGTGTAAATCTTAAGATTTGAGAACATAAAGTCAGTCTTTTGCACTAGGATAAATGGGTAAATTATACATTACATTTGGCCAAATTACTAGGAAACACAATTCATTGTTCATGATTTTTTGACACTTATTCGTTAAGCATAATGAATTATTCTAATGTGCCCTGGCGATGAACTTCTCTTGCCCAGTGATATTACTTCACAAATCAAAGCAGAAGTTCCTTTACTCCAGTCCCTTAATGCTAGATGAGTCATAAAATTAAGTCTCATTTGTAGCATTTGGTCGCGTAATAATGAATTATAGCCTGGTTTTGATAAGGACGAGATGAGACAGGAAGATCGGATGATTTCAAAAAAGGAACAGACAAGATAATGGTTGCCAAGGAAACCACAGTGTAAGACTTCCTGGGGCAACCTCTAGCAGCCCAATTTTACTTGGTGATATAAATGAGGTAAGACGGCAAAATATAAAAGGAAAAAAAAATGAATAAATGAAACGGTTTTTACTGTGCCTCAGACAAGCAACTTCATGTTATCCATTTTCACAATCATCGTTCTTCTGCTAGTTCCTCATTGGAAATTCTTCTCTGAGGGGAAAATTACAGTGCAACAAATTGTGATACCTAATACATGGTATAAAAAATGGAATAAAAAAGGAAGAAAAATCATGAAATTCCTAAACACATTATGTAACTCCTTCCAAAAGTTACTGCACTGACTTACATTATTAGCTTGGTTCAAAGGGGTTCATTGAACATTCCACTTGTTATGCCTTGTGTGGAGCTTGAGGACGTTGCATGACGTAAGGGTTCATAGATGACAGATTGGTCATGCACCACCCTTAAAGCCCTGTTCTAGGAATACTTTTGCCTAGAGCATTCCTTTCACCCTGTAGAAAGAAGGGGGTGGCTAGCAAACACCACAGATACGGCTAGTCCGCTAGGATTTATGGCTGACATATTTACATAGTTTATGAAGTGGCAAGCTAACGTAGCATCTGTTTACTATGGGGAATTCTGGAGCAATGATTTAACAATTAGGGATACAAAAGTAGCAGTCACACCCAAGTTCTGATGTGTTAGGGCGCTAACATGGTTGTTGTTAACAAACATAACCCAAGTAGCAGATTGGAACAGTTTTCCTGATGGGCATTCACATAGCATAGAAAATATTGCTCAAAGACCCGATTGATCTTTTCTGTGTGACTGTTAGTCTGAGGATGGTATCCATAAGAAAAGTCCAGGACTATCTTCAGAGCCCTACATAAAGTCCTCCAGAATTTTGTGACAAACTGTACCCATGATCTGAGACCATGGAGGCAAAATATCCTCCGAACAGATACCTAAACAAATTGTAAAGTACAGGAAAGCCCAGCCTATGGAACAAAATCTATTTTTGAAAAATAATTTACCACCACTGAGATGGTTGTAAATTCCTGCACAGGAGTTAAATTGGATATTTAGTGTATCAAGAGTAGACATTCGGAATCAGAAAGAACAGAGCTCTTTGGTTTGGTATTACCTTGCTGCAGCGTTTAGCATTTTTGTCTGCCCGTACTGATCTAATGCTCCTCGCTCCCGGTTTCCGGGAACATCCTGCCTCCCACCCAGGAAGGCCATTTTGTTGTCACCCTAAATCTGTGACTCAATCCTCATTTTGCGGGTTTCTGAATTAATCTTGAAAGAAAAATTATGCCTCACCGCATGTAGATTCAGATATAAATTACTTCTTCTCTTTATTTTGGTTCGCAGATACAGGTTTTTATACCGGTGGTTTAGAGATGTGGTAGCATTAACAGCATCATCATTACTTCATACCTTGATTACAATGTGTGATTCCATTATTTTAATTATATTGTAACACTGGTTACCTTTAATAAACTTCCTCTTCAGCGCAAAAGTGGTGAACTTTACATTACCTTTGTTTTGCGTTTTTTAATAAGTAATTTGCTGCATATCACCTGATATTCAATTTAGTCATTATTAAGGTATTAGGTATGAGAAAACATCTTATTTTAATAATAATTCTTTTGGTTATTTAAATACCAAGAAAACATATTGTTTACTGAGTTGGTGTCTTGTCAATCTTAGGGGATTTTGTCATAGAGACTACTACTGTAGAAATTAAGTGATGAAATGTTAAATCAACTTATCTCAGTCACCAGTAATGTCAACAAAATGTACCACTTGCAATGAGGTCAATAGAAGAGGTGGGAAGAATGCAATGTCTCCAGTCATCTCTCTGAGGTAGTGTTGATCGATCCAATTGAGAAGAGTTAAGATCAAGTCGATCTTTACAGTTTTCTCGACCGCGAGTCGATCCAATCTTTTTACGTTTGGTCCGAGTAAAGATCGAGATCGAGACTTGCATTTGACGTGCCACACTATTTTCACTTTCACTTTAAGCTTCTTCCTGCACTTTTGGCGGCCATCCAATCACTGCAGAGCACAGAGGGGGGTCAAAAACATCAACGCTGAGGGTGTAGGGATCTCCTTGGCTGCTAAAATCACATGACCATGCTATGTTTATGTCACTTTATTTCCTGTTGAACAACATTTTGAGTTTAGGCTCTGAACTAAACACACTGCTCTCTGTGTGTGCTTGCTTGAATGCAGGCAGGCACACCATTTCCCAGCGATTTTACAAAGGAAAAGCTGCTAGTTAGATTAGTTAGGGTTGGGGTACAGCAAGATTAGGGAATCATAGACAACAGTAGTTAGGTATTTTTATATTTCTGACTGCATCTTTCCCATCTTTATTTTGAATGCCCAAAAGTTCCCTGCTCTAGCTTTGGGGGGACAGTCAGTACACAAGACACCGTTAAAAATCTGCTCTAAAAAGAAATCTCTTTGATATAATGATTTCTTGCTGAAAATCTGATTTTGTGCCCAAAAGTTCTTTGCCCCAGTTTTGAGGGGACAGCCAGTGCACAAGACACCGTTTGGAAATCTGCTCTCAAAAGAAATCACATTGATAAACTGGTTCCTTTCTGAAAATCTGATTCCATGCCCAACAGTTAATTGCTCCAGTTTTGGAGTCAGAGTTGTTGCATAAGAGACTCTTACCAAATCTTGAGATTTGTAATATTTTGCTTTTTGAACATAGAACTAGAGGTGGTAAGCGAGCAAGAAGGGGTGTAAGACATGGAGCTAGAGGTACGAGACAAGGCACTCCTTCCAGGGCTCTGGACAACACACGAGCACGTCGTCAGTCGCAGGACCGTCAGGCCTGTCAGCGCTTGGTCGGTTCCCTGTGAATCTCAGTACTGAAGAGCGGCACCAATCTGTTCTTCAGTGATTGACACATCCTTCATCCATCAGTTTTACCTCCTCTTCCTCTGTCATGGGCATAAATGTCATCATCGTCAGTCCAACCTGAAGCAAACATGGGCCAAATGTCACCCAATAAACAGACCGCTCTAGATTCCGAAGAGCTCTTTGATGACACAATGCAGTTGGGGTCAGAAGGCATTTCAAAAGATCAAGAGGCCAATTAGGATGATTTTGTCTGCTCTGACGCTTAATTGCTGATGCCCTCAGACGATGAGAAGGAAGCTGGTCCGTCGGCAGAAATCCCAAGCGGTCAGCAATTCCTCAGTTTCTGTGGCTTCTAGCCCACAGCTTGAGGATGTAGACTGTAAGGAAGAGGAAGTCACCAGTGATGATGATGACATTGCAGATCGAACGTGGACTTTTGAGCAGCAGCTGGCGAGCACATCATCGGTGGAGGAGGAGGATGATGGGCTAGTGTCCGGCCATAGAAATGGAGAGGGCGTTCACACAAGTCCGGTGACCTTACTCCACCAGCCTTGGTCGGTGGTGGTAGCGGGAACACCGCTACTAGGTTTTAATCATCAAAGAGGTCCAGGACCTGTGAAGCCTGGGCCTTTTCCGATCAAGCCTCAGATTCGCCGACTGACGTCATATGCTGGATTTGCTGTCAACGCATCAGTAAAGGAAAGAATATAAATAGTTTAACACCACAAGCATGAACAGGCACATGCATGAATTGCTGTGGAGGAGTCACTTCTAGAAAAAAGGCCACACAGGTCCTGGGCTTCCAACCACTGTGACATCTTCTGCCTCCTCCTACACCGCCACTTCCAAGCCCAAGTGGTTCTCTGTTGCCGATGTACCAGAGCAGCATGAGCAAACACCATCCCCAGTCCCAGATACTGTCGGACAATTCCCACCACCAACAACACAGCCTACACCTTCCCCCAGTGTGACCTGCGTGCCGTATAGCAGCCAGTCCACCTGCCAGCCTTCTGTGAACCAGGTGTGGGAGCAGAAGAAATGCTTTCACCCTAGCCATCCCAAAGCCAAAAGCCTGAATATCACCATTGTCAGGCCGTTGGCCTTGGAAACGTTGCCTTTCCGCTTGGTGGACACAGATGGGTTCCGCCACGTCATGCCCCTGGCATGCCCCGAATATCAGATCCCGAGCAGGCATTTCTTTGCCAGAAAATCTGTCCCTGTCCTGGCCCGCCATGTTGCAGAAAATATCTCCAGCGCGTTGGCTGCATCTGTGTCCACCTCACTACAGACACATGGACTAGTAAGCACCGTAAAGGGCATTTCCTCTCACTGACTGCTCACTGGGTGAGTTGGGTGAATGATTGTGCCTCTGGTGATGGGTCTCGGGCTCAGCTGAACTCTTCCACACTGCTAGGATGGACCAGACCCCCAACCTTGATGGGTCACATCACGTGCCAAGAGAAACCAAGCCGTTCTGAAATTAATCTGTCTTGGAGATCGTCAACACACAGGTCAAGAGCTGTGGATAGCTCTGTGCACTCAAACCAGCCAGTGGCTGGGTGCTAAGAACATGGCGCCAGGCAAGATGGTGTGCGACAACGTGGGAAATCTCCTTGCAGCCCTTAGGATCAGTAGACTTACGCACCTCCCTTGCCTGGCACATGTCATGAACCCGGGTGTGCAGACCTTTCTTAAGTGCTACCCGGGTCTTGTATTTCTTCCATTTTTTAATTATTGCTCTCACAGGTGATTTCTTCTGCTTGCCTATTGCAGATTCAATCTTCCCAGCCTGGTGCAGGGCTGAAATTTTGTTTCTAGTTTCCTTCGACGGCTCCTTGGTCTTCACCATAGTGGAGTTTGGTTTATGACTGTTTGAGATTTTGACACATGGTAACTGGCAGGAGCCCCATTTCACTTTTTGCACCAGGGCCCAAGAACTTCAAGTTATGCCTCTGCTTGTAAGCTTTGTACATGGGATATATGTATATATGTGGCGGCTGCAAGAACATCCCAACGGGGAAGATGGAGGTTCAGCTGGCAGGGACGTAGTTATAGAGGGTGCAGCAGTAGCATCCTGAGGTGTCCCAAAAGCCCCTTTGACACATAAGAAGACACTGGTATGAGAAATGGGACATGGTAACTGGCAGAGGTGCTTAAAAAAGCAAGAAAAGCCAGCTCACCTCCTAGTATTTAGACTGTAGCATAGCAGTCAAGACTGTGCCCAAATCTGCGTCCCATGTAACGCTATAAGTCCAGAGCAAAAAGGGAGGGTAGATTGGCACCAGTCACAAGGTAGAATAAAAATATTCAAGTTTATTCAAAGCATTAAAAGCAAACAGGGGAATCAAAAACAGCAAACCTGTGTACAAGCATGGTCAGAGGGGCGGATGGAAAGTAGGCTGACGCGTTTCGGGCCAGAAATAGCCCTTATTCTTAGCTACACTACACTGACATATGCATCCTTTTATAGTGATTTAAGAACAAAAAGTAATTAAGAAATATACACGTTAACACCTGACACGCACTAACCTGAAGTGATGGCGCCATGGACATGTAGCGGTAATGCGACCAACCCCGTGGCCGGAAGTCGGAAGGTGAGTAGCTATGCTACGCCGGAAACCAGCAAAAGGCTTGCGTTCCAATCGGCGGAAGTAACCCAAACCGGAATCCGGCCACCGGAGAAGAAGCAAAAGCCATGGCAACCATCTAGAACACAAACCAGGAGCGCTGTCAGGTGTTAGTGACATATAAAGCAAACAAATAATAAAAGACTGTGCAGTGACGTATCCAATACAAAAGGTAATCTAATGTAACACTTGCACAGACTAAATGCTTAAATATGTACACTGTACAGACTTCTAACACATATATCCCGGTCAGAGATGGTAAACGTCAGCACATACATAAAGATGTTACTAAACCAGTTCTTAATAGTAGTCTGTAAACATATACATAATAATACAACATTTGTGCATAACGAATAAAGACTACAATCACAAAATAAGGCATATAGAAACTGTACTACAAAAGAAATAATTCAATGATGGAACATAATCTCCCGACGTAAGTTCAATCCATTGGGCACAGTACTATTCAACATAAGAATCCAATAAGCTTCTTTATCCCGTACGCGATATTCCCAATCACCTCCTCTCATTGGCTTCACAATTTTCTCAATAGCCATGACTCTAAGTCCATTAGTACGAGATTCATGGTGTATGATGCAATGTTGTGCAATATTGGATTTATTAATTTTATTAGGATTGGAAATATCGCTTAAGTGCTCAAGAAAGCGAGTCTTCAATTTGCGGACAGTACTACCTACATAAAATAAATTGCATACTGTGCATAAGATGATATAAGCCACATGATGCGAGTTGCAATTGAGAAAACCCCGTACCTTGTGAACTTTGGAACCATCTGAATTCAAGAAGCTATCAGAGGCCATCGCATAACCGCAAGTTTTGCAGGGATGCGATCCACACTTGAAGAAGCCATTGTGTCGTAACCACGTAGGTTTAATCTTCAAAGAGGGAATTGTGCTTGGAGAGAGAATACCCCCTATAGTTTTAGGCCTTCTTGCAACAATCCTGCATCCATGTTGCAGGATATTATCTAAGGTCTCATCTTCTTGTAACAGAGGTAGGTATTTGAGGATAATGTTCTTTATTTCCCCAAACTGTTGACTATGATCTAAAACCAATACAGGTTTATTTTGGCCACTTGAATTATCTCTACATGTTTTGGATTTCCAGGTTAATAAACTTTCACGAGACCGCTGACCAGCTATAACTGAAGCTCTATCCAGAGTCCAGTTCGGATATCCTCTAGATCTCAGTCTATTTTGAATAGTCTGTTTCTCATTTTCATAATCTGAGTTTAAGGTACAATTACGTCTGGCTCTAATGAGCTCTCCAACCGGAATGGCCATCTTAGTAGAATTCACATGAAAGCTCTTGTGATGCAAAATGGTGTTACCACTGGTAGGTTTGCGAAAACTTTTTGTGATAATGATATGATTAGGTATACCTGAGAGTGTCAAATCTAAGACTGTTATAGAAGAAGGACTTACTTGAAAGGTAAATATCAAATTAAAGGGGTTATTGTTTAAGTAATCAACAAACGAGTGTACGGCAGGCACACCGCCCCTCCAAATGAGGAGATCGTCGATGTACCTGCCGTACCACTCGATATTGTCCCCAAACGGATTGATGTCAGAAAAAAAATATTGGGACTCACACCAAGACATCTTTAAGTTGTCCAATGATGGCGAGTATTTGGCGCCCATAGACACTCCCTTCACTTGGAGATAAACAGTGCCACCAAAGGAAAAATAATTATGATTCATCAAAAAAATCTGTGACCATGAGAATAGTCACTGAAATTCTCCAAGTGAAATTGAAGGGCAGCAAGAGCAATATTATGGGAAATACTTGTATACAGCGACTTAATGTCGCAACTGAGCCAATTCAAGTCAGCAGACCACGTTCTATTTTGTAAACACATAAGAATATCCTTTGTGTCCCTCAAAAAACCCGGCACACGTTGCACCAATGGCTGTAAATAAGAATCCAGCCACTGGCACAATCGTTCCAACAGGGACCCTATGCCAGAAACAATCGGACCCATAGGAGGGACGTTTTTGTTTTTATGTATTTTTGGTAAGCCATATAAAATTGGCATTACTGGATGTTCTATAAATAAATGTTCCGACTGTCTCTGGCTCAGGATACCCAATGAGACCCCCTCCTCCAATATACTACCCAGCTCCCGCTGAAAACTACAAGTGGGATCACTGGTTAACCTTCTATAAGTAGAAGAATCTTCTAGAAGTTGAGACATGGCAAGATTATAATCATTCAAGTTCATAGCCACCACCGTTCCCCCCTTATCCGCCATTTTGATAACGATATCAGAGTTATTATGTAAATCTCGTATAGCATTTTTGCTGCAATGGCTTCAAATTAGAATATTTGGATTTAGGAGGAACGGTGTCGGATATGGCTCTCAACTCACGTTCTACTAAAAGTTGAAACCGATCCATAGCGTTGGTTCTCGACTGTAAAGGATAAAAATCAGTGTTATTACAATTAGGTTGTACTACAGATGCTTCACTTATTCTATCCACATTTTCAGAAAGATCATCTAAACATAATAGTGACATCTGTTCTTTAAATGAAAGTTCACTATACTTACTTTCGAAAGTAACTTTGTGCTTATCTGGTGAATCAGAAAAGTTCCAAAAATGACGTCGCAATGTAAGGATACGAATAAATTTGTTTATGTCCTTTAGAGTTGTAAATAAGTCAAAATTATCCTTTAATCCTAAATTGAGACCCAAGGAAAGTACCTCAACCTGGGCCGCAGAAAGTTGGTAAGATGAAAGGTTCAGAACATCGATGGTATCATTAGGAATAGTTGTTATTTGTTTTTCCTTGTCTTCATCCGTTCTTTTTGTTTTATGTCTTCTGCCTCCTCTTCTGGTGCGTTTTTTGAAGATTTTGTCGATTTAGATTTTTTATAATATGAAGGATTCTGATTTGTACTACTTGTGGAGACCATAGATTCATCTGATGCATTTGTATCGCCATCATTTGAGTCCGAATCCAAGGAACTAAAACTAACTCTTTTATTGTTCTTACGCCAACTATTTTTCCTCCATCTGCGTTTTAATATAGATTGTGGTACATTAGGGTCAGGTACTCTCCTGCCCCATTCATATACCTGGTCTCGTTCATAATCATTAATGTTCCGGTCAAATTTACCTTTCTTACTAGCCATAATGGCCTCCTCTAGCTTAGAGATATTATCCTTAACTCGCTGTAAGTCCTGGTCATAAGAAGAAAAATCTTTATACTCCTGAATTTCTTGCTCTATATTCTTCAAATCTCTGGATATTTCTTCTAATTTAACATCTTCAAATTTCGTAATCAGTTCCATTAGTTGTATGGAGCAAGAACTTAAGATGGAGTTCCATTGTTTCACAAAATCCTCGGAGTATATCGTCGTAGGTATTTTTTTAATACGAAGCCCTCTGGGAATCATGTCATCTTTTAAGTGGTTTTAGATCATACTGTAGTCAACAGTTTGGGGAAATAAAGAACATTATCCTCAAATACCTACCTCTGTTACAAGAAGATGAGACCTTAGATAATATCCTGCAACATGGATGCAGGATTGTTGCAAGAAGGCCTAAAACTATAGGTGGTATTCTCTCTCCAAGCACAATTCCCTCTTTGAAGATTAAACCTACGTGGTTACGACACAATGGCTTCTTCAAGTGTGGATCGCATCCCTGCAAAACTTTCGGTTATGCGATGGCCTCTGATAGCTTCTTGAATTCAGATGGTTCCAAAGTTTACAAGGTACGGGGTTTTCTCAATTGCAACTCGCATCATGTGGTTTACATCATCTTATGCACAGTATGCAATTTATTTTATGTAGGTAGTACTGTCCGCAAATTGAAGACTCGCTTTCTTGAGCACCTGAGCGATATTTCCAATCCTAATAAAATTAATAAATCCAGTATTGCACAACATTGCATCATACACCATGAATCTTGTACTAATGGACTTAGAGTCATGGCTATTGAGAAAATTATGAAGCCAACGAGAGGAGGTGATTGGGAATATCGCGTACGTGACAAAGAGGCTTATTGGATTCTTATGTTGAATAGTACTGTGCCCAATGGATTGAACTTACGTTGGGAGATTATGTTCCATCATTGAATTGTTTCTTTTGTAGTATAGTTTCTATATGCCTTATTTTGTGATTGTAGTCTTTATTCGTCATGCACATATGTTGTATTATTGTGTATATGTTTATAGACTACGATTAAGAACTGGTTTAGTAACACCTTTATGTATGTGCTGACGTTTACCATCTCTGACCGGGATACATGTGTTAGAAGTCTGTACAGTGTACATATTTAAGTATTTTGTCTGTGCAAGTGTTATATTATATTACCTTTTGTATTGGATACGTCACTGCACAGTCTTTTATTATTTGTTTGCTTTATATGTCACTATCACCTGACAGCGCTCCTGGTTTGTGTTCTAGATGGTTGCCATAGCTTTTGCTTCTTCTCCGGTGGCCGGCTTCCGGTTTGGGTTACTTCCGCCGATTGGAACGCAAGCCTTTTGCTGGTTTCCGGCGTAGCATAGCTACTCACCTTCCGACTTCCGGCCACGGGGTTGGTCGCATTACCGCTACAGGTCCATGGCGCCATCACTCCAGGTAAGTGCGTGTCAGGTGTTAGCGTGTATATTTCTTAATTACTTATTGTTCTTAAATCACTATAAAAGGATGCATATGTCAGTGTAGTGTAACTAAGAATAAGGGCTATTTCTGGCCCGAAACGCGTCAGCCTACTTTCCATCCGCCCCTCTGACCATGCTTGTACACAGGTTTGCTGTTTTTGATTCCCCTGTTTGCTTTTAATGCTTTGAATAAACTTGAATATTTTTATTCTACCTTGTGACTAGTGCCAATCTACCCTACCTTTTTGCTCTGAACTGGCAGAGGTGCCAATAGGGCAGTACTCCTGTCGGGGGCCCTAATCAAAAAGGGGCCCACTGATATGTTAAAAATGGGAACTGGTAATGGGTGGGGGCCCCATTTGATTTAGCTGCATGGGGCCCTGAAAGAGTTGATATATGACTTATGGCAGCCCTGGCTACCACTATGGCTCTGCCTTCCGAACCTCCATGGTCCCCATTGGAATTTTTCTTGCTGCCACCACATTTATGACATGTTCTTGGGCCCTGGTGCAAAAAGTGATAGGGGGGTCCTCCCAGTTACCATGTGGCATTTCCAATACCGGTGTCCTCAAATGTGTCAAAGGGGCCCCGTAGCAACTGCTAGCGCTGCACCTAATATAGCTACGTTGTCCTCATCTTTTCAGGTAGCGATTGAAAGGAATGAATTATTTTAGCCTCTCATTTTTTTCTGTGACTCTTAGATCCACATAGTCTTCACCAAGTTGTTCCAACGTATCAAGTTTACTGTTATGGATGATAATTCCAGCTTCTCATCAACTGTATAGATATAAAAATTAACCTGAACATCTTCTTCCATTGACTTTTATGGGGATCGAAGATCAGCTTGAGATCGACTTGAACTTCAAATCTATCTTCTCAAAAATCGAGAAATGACTAGATCTTGATCTTTTTATGGATCGCTCAACACTATTATGATGTCTTTTTGGAAATTACAAACTCTTTTAAGACCCAAAAACTAACTAAATCATTGAACCCTTTAATTCTTTAACTTTGGCCTACGGGTATTGTTTCACTCACAACCTCATTACAAGGTTTTACAGGAGAAGCAAAGGCTAAAGGAGAATCGGTGATACCTGCTTAGATGGTTTTCAGCACAAATGGGGCTCACCAGAGGCAATAACCCCTTCTTTCCATTCAAGCTAATACTATTGTTAGCGTAATTTGCTGGCTTATTCTTCATCATTAATGGGTCATCCTGAAACATACCACAGACAACACCTTCCAGTAAAGACCAAGAGGTACAAAAGAAGATGGTTTGGATCAATATGTGCTGAATCCTTAGGAAAAGAATCGGACAGATAAAAGCCCCTAGAAGGAGCATCCACTCTACGATTTCTCTGCCAGATGATATGCAAGAATTAAATTAAGTCCTGAGAAAAAGAGGATCCAATATTTTGTGTATGAAGTGTATGGGCAAATTTTAGATGTTCCAGATTCTTATAGTAGTTGAAGATTACAAGCTAAAGGAGATTTAGCGCTTTGTAAGAGATACTGCCTTCCTGCCAAGCAGAATTTCACAGTCGGCAACTTGCAGTCAACAACAGAATAGTTCTTCTTGGTAGCAGAGTATTACTTAGAGGAGCCACAAGCAAGGTATATATATTCTCCCAATTACCAAGACCGCATCATTCCAACTTCTTTTGAAGAGAGCCCCCAACTTCCAGAAAAAATGGTCTATTTGGATCTGGATGAAAGAAAACTTCAATAGAAATAGTGGGTGTCTCAGTGCAAGCAGTGCAGTGGTTCAGCAACCAGAGAGAGAGAATCATCCTGAAACATAGCAGAGCTGAAGTGCACTCAGAGCAGTCAATCTGGATTTGTAGAGCAGGCCTAGATGGACATTCTGTCAACAGAAAAAAATTGTGTTTGTGGAGAGGGAATGTGGGATTCAGTGTTGGACATGGCAGGCTGTCTAAATCTTACTCCATGTACATGCACTCACGCGTCTCAGTTCTTTTGCTGCTTTCTGGGTAAGGACCATGAATGGTGATGCCACCTGCCTGAAATTCTAGAAACCTTGACAATAATAATTTATGAACCCCAGAAACCTCTGTGGAGCCTTTGGACCCACAGGTTGAAACCAGTTCAGAACTGCAACTTTATCTAGATGAATGTAAATTCCTCTGAAGGAGTAATGTAGCCCAAGCTGTATAAAGCTTATTACGTCACTGTTTTTTTTCACAGCCAGAACTTGGTTCTTGGCTCATGTAATCTAGAATGTACAACACGTTTTGGGGAATCTTATCCCCTTCATCAGATACAGAACAGTTGACACATACAAAGTTAATGATAGGCTTGATACATGTTTACATAATTATAGCTAAAAAAAAAAAAAAAAAACTGTTGCAGGTGACCGAATAAGAACAAACCATATGATCGTCCATTATAAAATACTATAATATAATATGAATTCTTATGAGGCATCCAATAGAATATATAAGGTGTTTGTTAGACAGCATGTTTAAAATATTACAAGTTTATGTCCAGAACAAAAAAAAGGTAATAGAATACACTAACTTATTTATTACAACCCCTGTAATCTGGAAAGGAAGATGGATTCCTAAACTTCAGTATCCCATTTTGTATTTTGCTTCAGCCCTTAAAAAGAGTAAAGAGCTGTCTAAAGGGGCAACACTTACACTGCTTTGTATTCACTGAAAAAAGGTGGAAGAACCAGCTTAAAGGGGTTGTGTAAGTAACCAAAAAAATAAGAACATATAATGGAGGAATACTAAAGATAAGCAGTAAATATCTGTCACAATCCAGTGTTTGAACTACTTACAAACACTGTAATATTGTATATTATTACCACCATTGGATCTTTCTCCTCTCTGGGCTAGTGGGCGGAGCTAGGTGCACTGTTTGATAACTACATGTCCCACAAAAGCTTGATTCCTCCCAGCTGAGTTATAGATTCTATATACTATATCTTCACCAAACTTATATATGCACACTCTGCATTCCGGGACTGGTTTCTGCACAGGAAGAAGCTCGGCAGCCATTTTCTTCTACTATAATAATTATCCCCTAGACGAAATGGGCAGACTTTTCAAATTAGGGTATTTAGGAATTTTTTCTTTATGGCACGGAGTTTGTTTTTATTTTTTGACTTTTCCCCATGTGGCAGAGTGACCGTATACAGTTGCAGGTCTCTGCCACTAGGTGGAATTCAGCAGGATACCGGCTACAAATGTGCCACCAAATATCTGGGTTCGGTGGGGGAAGGAGACTTGTTGGTGTCAGTAACAATAGGTTACTGACACAGGTAGCTAGAATGGCTGCCGTGCAGCCAGGTATGGGTTTCCTTTCCCGGGACGGTCGTAACGTTGGGTGGGAGGCCGTCCCCACGTTCCAGGCCAGATTTTGGGCCAGTCCCTGGAGGGCTATAAGAGGTCTCCTACTGCAGGTGAATGGGGGGTGTGGTTGCTGCTAGAACCTGGAGCAGCAGGGGAGCTGAAGAGAGGATCTGCCCCCAGAGGCTTGTGGGAGGCCTGTATACCAGTGGTGATTGGGTAAAGATGTGTATAGTAGGCTGAGTGGTAGACTCAGACCACAGGTTAGAGAGGGCCTCTACTTGTGTGGAAGTTAGTGGCTAGATGGCCTAAGGACTTTTGTTTGATCTGGTTTTGTTGCTGAATTACTGTAAACTGTGCCAAAATAAACAGGCTGAGTTTTAAATAAGAAGCCGTTGTCAGAGTGCCATCTGTTAGACCCACGCGGCAAGCCTGAGCTCAAAGTCCTCCAGGACGGTCCAGGAGGGCGGCACACCCATGAACCCTTTTTAAGATTGATCCTTTTCTAAGCTTATTTCACATGCCCAAAAGATAGGAAGGATGGGAAAGAGGGTCGGAGAGACCATATGGATGCTTCTAAAGAGATGTAAAGAATTTTTTATTATTATTTTGAGAGTATTTCTTTTCTTGTTGTGCAAAAGTTTGTAAAAACATGTTTTTACTCTGAGAGAAGAACAAGAGATAAGACACTGATTTTTCCTTTTCGTCAGTCTGTATTGTTCTTATTCCACTGACTGGGGAGCGTTGATAAAATTTTCATACAAAGGAATATCTTGTGTTATTGAGCTTGGTTGGCCAAGAAAGTTACTGAGGCAGCACTTTCTAATCGAGAAAAAATATTGCTATTCGCATTAAAACAATTGGAATGCAACGTGCGGCACATAATATTCATATTGTCAGCAGATACATTCTACTATTTATAGCCGTCTCTTTACAATAAGTCATCGTCTCACTCATCTAAAATACATTTAGCTCTTTTTATGAACTGTTAAATTTATTGCCATTTTTTGTGTCTTGCTTTACATAGCCTAGAAATCCTGAAAACCATAGCATAGATATATATAGAGTGCAAATGTAGACGTGGCACTAGGGTCCTAGTGTTTAGTGGGGTCTGAAAGACCTGCTGCCACATACAATAATGCTTGTATTATGTTTAGCACATAGTGCTTATGGACCCTTTTACATATTATGCATTGGGGCCTAGATGAGGAAGAGAAAATGATCCAGCGAATCCACATCAAATCCAAGGATAAAACTTAATAACTTTTAATGATGCATTAAAAACATCAACATCCATGGTTGATCAGTATCCAGGTATACACAGCTAACGAGTTTCGGGCGATATAGCGGCCTTACTCATAACCAGGGCCGCCAACAGAAATTTCAGGGCCCCATACAGCTGAAGCACCTGGGCCCCCCCCCTGTAAACACCACCCCCAGAAACCCGATCACCCCGCCCCCAGCAAAAAAAATGGCCTCTAGGACATAAATGCGCCCATTTTACCACATAATACAGTATGCAAAAAAGAACTATATTGTGTAGTACAATAGCAAGAGAGTCACATATCTGTCTGTCTGTCTCACATATCATAGACACACGGCTAAGTAGCTCCATCCATATCCCCCACCGGCCCACATACAATATCCCCCTCCACCCACATACAATATCCCCCTCCATGTTTCCCTTGGTCACGCACCTCACCACCTTCTAAAATAAACACCAGCAAGAAAGGAAAAGTGTAACTCCTATCACAGGGTCAGGTGTTCCCTCACTCTTACAATCAGGGACACATGTACACTGCCACTATACTCGCGCCGATATAACCTACAACACCACCATATAGAGACCACATAGAGGTCAGACACCAGCTCAGGTATAACCTACAACACTGCCATATAGAGACCACATAGAGGTCAGACACCAGCTCAGGTATAACTTACAACACCACCATATAAAGACCACATAGTGGTCCGACACCAGCTCAGGTATAACCTACAACACCGCCATATGGAGACCACATAGAGGTCAGACACCAGCTCAGGTATAACCTACAACACCGCCATATAGAGACCACATAGAGGTCAGACACCAGCTCGGGTCACATCACATTACAGTGAATACAGCACTGATCCAATATAGAAGCAAAATAACCCCTGAAATCAGGGACTCACCGGAGACGTCCTATCTGATGAGTCGTTCTCTTCTCTTGAGTCGTTCTTTTTCCCTTCTCTTCTCCATCCGTTCCACACCGCCATGATGACTTGTCCCGGCCACAACTCATCCCTGCAGAAATTACACACAAATATCTTAGAATCCTCAATTTTCAAGCATTTCTTTACCTATTCCCACCTCTGTACAAACTTCCCAGGGGTGGGAGAGCGGGTACAAGCCATAACTTAGAGGCCTAGTATCCTAAGGGGTTGGAGGGTGGGGAGAGAACTGACCTACCTGGAGATAATGCTACTATGGGCTGCTCCCCTAACAATTATATTACCAGGTAGGTAGACAAGACCCTAGGTAGGTTGGCAAATGTGCAAGGCCCCAGGTAATTAGATAGGCCCTATTTAGGTAGGTAGACACCTGCCAGATAAGTTGGTAGGCCAGCCCCAGGTATGGTGGTGGGTACCTAGCCATGAGTCCCCTTTAGTTTGTAGGCGGTCAGGGCCCCTTTTAGTTTGTAGGCGGCCAGGCCCTCCTTTATGTTTAGGTAGAGTCAGGGCCCTCCTTTAGAGGTTAGGTAGAGTCAGGGTCCTCCTTTAGAGGTTAGGTAGAGTCAGGGTCCTCATTTAGAGGTTAGGTAGAGTCAGGGACCTCCTTTACAGGTAGTAGGTCAGGGCCCCTTAGAGGGTTTATGTAGAGTCGGCCTCCTTAGGTAGTAGAGCAGGCCTCCTTAGAGGTTAGGTGAGTCAGGGCCCCCGCCCCTCCTTTAGAGGTTAGGTGTAGAGTCGGGGCCCTCCTTTAGAGGTTAGAGAGGCCTCCTTAGAGGTTGTAAGCGGGCCCTCCTTTAGAGGTTAGGTAGAGTCGGGGCCCTCCTTTAGAGGTTAGTAGAGCCGGGCCCTCCTTTAGAGGTTAGGTAGAGCCGGGCCCCTTTAGAGTTAGGTAGAGCCGGGGCCCTCCTTTAGAGGTTAGGTGAGCCGGGGCCCTCCTTTAGAGGTTAGGTAAGCCGGGGCCCTCCTTTAGAGGTTAGGTAGAGTCGGGGCCCTCCTTTAGAGGTTAGGTAGCGCCGGGGCCCTCCTTTAGAGGTTAGGTAGAGCCGGGGCCCTCCTTTAGAGGTTAGGTAGAGCCGGGGCCCTCCTTTAGAGGTTAGGTAGAGCCGGGGCCTCCTTTAGAGGTTAGGTAGAGCCGGGGCCCTCCTTTAGAGGTTAGGTAGAGCCGGGGCCCTCCTTTAGAGGTTAGGTACAGCCGGGCCCTCCTTTAGAGGTTAGGTAGAGCCGGGGCCCTCCTTTATAGGTTAGGTAGAGCCGGGGCCCTCCTTTAGAGTTAGGTAGAGCCGGGCCCTCCTTTAGAGGTTAGGTAGAGCCGGGACCCTCCTTTAGAGGTTAGGTAGAGCCGGGGCCCTCCTTTAGAGGTTAGGTAGAGCCGGGGCCCTCCTTTAGAGGTTAGGTAGAGCCGGGGCCCTCCTTTAGAGATTAGGTAGAGCCAGGGCCCTTTTTAGAGGTTAGGTAGCGTCGGGCCCTCCTTTAGAGGTTAGGTAGCGTTGGGGCCCTCCTTTAGAGGTTAGGTAGAGTCAGGGCCCTCCTTTAGAGGTTAGGTAGCGTCTGGGCCCCCTTTAGATATAAGTAGCGTCAGGGCCCGCTTCCTTATATATATTAAAAAAAAAACAAAACAACCACCTCACCCGCTCCTACCGCTCCGAGCTCCCGCTGTCTCCTACTGCGGCGCTGCATAGGCGGCGTGGTGATGTGACGTCACCGTGCGCCTAAGTCAGCAGTAGGGGTCAGCTCCTGGCAGGCTGAAGGCCTAACGCCTTCAGCCTGCCAGGGAGATCAGCGGAGCGCAGCGCTAGTGGCGCTGTGCTCCGCTGACACCGCGCAGCCCCGGGAGTGGAGGACATTAGTCCCCGACTCCCGGGCCGGTCTCTGAGCGCTCAGGACGCAGGGCCCGGGTGTTCATAAACCGGATGCGCGGCCGGGCCCCGGGGAGCGACGGCACTGCCTCCGGGGCCCCCAGCAGCTCGGGGCACACACTGTGGGCCAGGCAGAGCCTGGTTCGGCGGCTGCGCCCCATACAGGGGTACCGGCTGTACCCCCTGTATAGCGGCCCTGCTCATAACTATGGGGGCCTAGATGCCTCAAGTGACGCCTTGGGCAGAAAATGTCCATTTGAAGAACTTTCTGTTTCACTGTAGATAATATACTGAAAAAAGATTTGCCATGCCCCTGATAACTCATGTGACACTTAAAAGGTGACCCCACCCCAACAATGTCCATTTTTTATCAGTATATATTGAACAAGTGTCATATCAGCTCTATAGTAATAAAATGGTTGCTCTATAGTATATTTACCTAACTGATCCCAATAATACATAACAAAATGTAAGTAATTCTGTAATGTAAGGATAATATTTCTTTAAATGTTGAAGTGAACCAGTCCAATTCAGAAGCTTAAGAGAATGCGATGGAAGTTAAAAGGAAGGAGGACTGTAGGATGAGCCTATACAGAATTTCTTTATCTGTAACCATAGCAACACTATGGTCTGCATGAAAGCTGTAGACACAAAATGGTAGAATGTTTTTAATAAGGACTATTTTGCAGCATCAAAGCAATTAAAATTGGTTGTACGATGTACATTACCTTTAGGCCTCGTTCACACGGCTTATTTGGGGACGGATTGGCGCCGTACTCCGCGCCGGATTTGCGCTTCAGTACGGCGCCAATCCGTCCCTGTCATTACGGTAATCCACTGCTCTCTTGAGAACAGTGGATTCCGTCGCTCCTCCTCGCTCGGCGAATCCGCCGCGGGGGGAGAAAGTGACATGAACATTATTTACGGCGCGGACGCGCCGTAAACAATGCATTGTCTATGGGGTCGGGAGCGGCGCCCCGCCACGCTCCGGTCCCGCCCACATCCCGCCTCTTATTCACGGCGGATTTGTGAGCTCAATACGGCTCACAAATCCGTCGGGAATAAGCCGTGTGAACACGGCCTTACAGTTTTTATTTTTTTGCTGATTCACAGATAGTAAAGGCATGTTCACACGGCTTAAAATGGGCCGTATTTCGGTCCGTAATTACGCGCCGAAGTGCGCCAATCACGGGTCGAAAACGGCCCATTCATTACGGTAATCCATAGTTCTCATAGAGAACTATGGATTACGTCTCCTCTCCCCGCCCGGCGAAGCCGCCGGCGGGGAGATAATTGACATGTGAATTACTAGCGGCGTATACGCGCCGCGGCAATTCAAGTCAATGGGCCGGGGCGAAGTGCGGCCCCCGCTCACTCCCCCGCTCCCGCCCCGCCCCCGTCCACACGGCGTAATTGCGGGGCGTAATTACGTCCCGCAATTAAGCCGTGTGGACATGCCTTAATAAGGATGAGTTGAATTGCTCAATCACGTTATCCAGTCAGCTGCCTAATAATGTTGACTGCTTATGACTGGATACCAGCTGCTGACCTTCAAATGTTGTTATACCAAAGGACTAATTAGTAAATGATTCCCACAGAAGTAAGAAGCAGATATTCCGCAATTTGTACAAATCTCCATAACAGATTGTCCAGAAAAGGTCATCTGAGTTCTTTGGGATCTGCCTTGGTTCAAGTTCACAGTTTTTTTATTTATTGAGTTTACAATCCTATGCTGATCAATTTCTTAATATACTGTTATATAGGTTGGAGACCTGTTTTATATGCCATGCCATGCATAGCTATAAATTATAGTGTTAACTCAGCTTCAGTGACATGATAGAATTTTGGATTGGTGAGGGCTCAGGTGCTGAGATGCCCACACATCAATGAAATTAAGTTGCAGAAGCTTCTAGCTGACCCCTGTGCCCTTTTGGCTGTGTCTGTGCAGTGCTAACCTTACCTTTCCGAGGATAAAATGAACAGGGCAAAGCTCATAGAAAGCATATGACTTGATACACTGCTCTGATTTATCTTCAGGGGAAGATTATTGGGAATTCTGTCCCTTCTTGCGTTCAATCAGCAGGGGGTGGGGATTGCAAGCAAGAGTGGCTAACCAGACGTGATCATGTTAATCCCCCCTCTTCTCACTGAAAACCACAGTATCGTGCATGCAGAACGCACAATGGTTCTCTAAACATACTTGCAAACAGTCGCAAGTTTGACGGGCCGGTCTACTGTTTAAAACATTACCAACACATAATGTACAGTTAAATACAGTGTAATCAACAGCACCCCAATACTTTTTTAAATGAATGAAGAAAAATCATTCAGTGTCCAAAGTTGAGGGCTCTATACACAAGAATATTTTAAAACTTGACAAGTAATTGACCAACATTTTGATTTTGCCTGAAACGTATTTATACCAGTTACATTGTTGGTTGATATGGGGATCTAAGGATAAGGCCATAGCTGTGAGATATCTGGAATGTCATGCGTACGCTTATGTTATGCAGTCGGTAAAAGAGTAGGAGCGGGCTCATTGAGTGATCCTGCTCCATCCAAAGCAGGTAACAGCTGGGAATTACAGCCAGGACCTGCCACTAGCAGCTGGAATTGCAGGCAACTCCAATTTATGGACTTTTAATCCTTTAAATTAAGGTGACCATACATCCCGCTTTTTGCCACAGTGTCCCACATCACGGCAGGATGCCCAATGTCCTGCTTTCAGCGGGGCATTGCCATTTCGTCATAGACTTTTGGGGGCGCTGCCATGGGCAGCTTGTATGCACTTCCAGAGTTGAAATCTAATGCAGAACAGAGAGCGAGCACTCCCTGCTCTGCAGAGGAATCCAGAAGGCCACAAGCCCTCCAGAGTATCAACAGAGGCGGTGTGAGTGTCATCATGCTGCCTGCATGGCCTGATAATGTCACACCGCCTGTGACGGGAAGATGCCAGCGGGAAGACAGCAGCGAGAGCCTTGTCAGAAGCAGGGGAGAGAAGTGAGTACTGGTATTTTTTTATTTTTTTTTGTCGCCGTCCTATACCTGACTTTGGGGAACTATACTGCCTATGAGGGACACAAATCTGCCCATGGGGAACTATACTGCCTATGGGGGATATATTCCTGCCTTTGAGGGATATATTCCTGCCTATGGGGAATATATTCCTGCCTATGGGGAATATATTCCTGCCTATGGGGGATATATTCCTGCCTATGGGGACTATACTGCCTATGGGGAACAATTATCTGCCTATGGGGGACATTCATGATACTGTCTTTGGGGAACGATACTGCCTTTGGGGGACATTTATCTGCCTTTGGGGGACATTTATCTGCCTATGGGGGACATTTATCTGCCTATGGGGGACATTTACCTTCCTATGAGGGGCATTTACCTGCCTATGAGGGGCATTTACCTGCCTATGGGGAACTAAACTGCCTATGGGGGACATATACCTGTCTACAGGGAACCTATACCTGCCTACGGGGACTTATAATGCTTATGGGGGACCTTTACCTTCCTATGGGGAACCTAAACCTGTCTATGGGGTACCGACACCTGCCTATGGGAGACCTATGCCTGCCTATACTGACTATAGGGGACCTATGCCTGCCTACCCTAAAGACTATGGGGGATTGTGAGAAAAATGATAAGTCACCCCCCACCCACGAGCTCTTCATCCAAAATTCAGTTATTACAGGATTCAGGACTATACCTCATCTCCCCCATGGCTCAACACATGTCCTTGAGGAAGCACCCAATTAAACAAAAGGCAGCATGAGGCCGAGCCTCAAGAATCTTACTCATTTAATCTTGTTAGCACTTGGTCAGGGCTAGGGAAGACATGTGCTCTGGGACAGAAGGCATCAAAGAATGTAGCAGACAGCCGGTGCCGAAGTTTCATAAAGAATTATGGAATAACCATGAATCACAGTCACGCCACAGTTTCGTAGTTTTAAATATGAAGCATCCCACAAGCATAGCTGTCACTCCCGCGTTTTAGGAGCCATGGTCAGGCAGAGGCGGAAAACTAGTACAAGGAACAGGAGCTTAGGCCCATCCAGTTCTGATGATAGCACTAGCTTGGCTCTGTCCCATTTCCCCGCAAGAATATGGTCTGTTTTGTGTCCGAAGCTAGGAACAGCATTGTCCTGGAAGGGAAAAGTTTATAGACTGTCCCAGGGGTGTGACAGGATGGGACAGGGGATGTCCCAATATAGTTATAAGTCTGAAGCCCACCTGAGCCCAGTGTCCTCTCCATTGGGAAAGGGGGTATGCCGAGTGTACCAGGAACATCCAGAGTCAGCAGGCTGCAGACACCCCTATGTTTTCTCAGCACAAGGCCAACCCAGGCAAATAGACACATATTGCTGCTTTCTTTTGTCTGTACCCCCACACCTATATCGTATTTGCACCTATGACCAATAAATATATATATTAAAATATATATATATATATATATATATATATATATATATATATATAATATATATATATATATATATATATATATATATATATAAGTTAGATCCCTGTGTATATATAGTTTGTCTAGTCTGCTCACAAGTTCATTTAAAGTATATAAACTTTGATCCTGAGCTGGTCTGTTGTCTCGATCACCCCGAACTCATGTGTCTGTCTTCTCTGTCTCTAATATATTGCTACCCAAGGCAGGTTCCAGGCCTGTTAAAAGTCTTTAATGGACCAGACTTATAACTAACAAGGAACTTGTGGTAGTCTACCGGGCTGGCAGAGTTCTGTTACACCGGTGTGGGTAAACAGATCTCTCTCAGCTGTTCAGGGTTGTGGGCAAGTTGGGTACCCTCTCGCTCTCCCTGGGTCTTCCTGTGCCCATGTGGACAGGGGTTAGCTGTGAAAGCATGTCCGGCTGACCTTGCATAACCCTTGGGGGAGCACAATGTCACTAATACACCCCAAGTCAGGCCGTCGACCCTCGAGTTGGAGCAGGCTTTCCTAAGGGGGACTTATGCCTGCCTACTCTACAGACTATGAGGGACCTATACCTGCCTACCCTACAGACTATGGGGACGTATAACTGCCTACCATACTGACTATGGGGGACCTATACCTGCCTATCATACAGAATAATATGGGGGAAATTTATCTGCCTATAGACTATGGGGGACATTTACCTGCCTACAGAATATGGGGGGACATATACTTGCCTACAGACTGTGGGCCCTATGTACCTATAACCCACTGGGAAACATATATACCTACCTACTTTATTGGGGCCTATGTAGGAACAATGGGTGACTCCCCATTCCCAACAGCAGGCATTTGACTTTCCTATCATAGGAAAGCTTTTCTATATAGATCCCCACTACGGGTAAATAAACACCCAGTAGGTAGGTAGGTATATAGGTGTTGGAAAAATGCGTATTCTAAAATATTTGTGTGGTGTATTCTTTAGGAATGTCATGGCTGGGAGAAGACATCATAATGATCTGGGCCGGATGGAGAAGAATAAGGAAAGGGAACGAGACTAATGAGAAAATACATCACCTGTAAATCCTTAAATGTAACTGCACTTCAATCATTTATGTGTCTGCAGAGCCTGTGTACACTGGTATGTATCATGATATGGTCACTGTATGGTGAAAATATTGATTGTAGCATAATGGTTTAGGTTCAGGCACAGTTTGGCAGCATTTCTGAGCTCTCCTGGATCCTGAATAGGCTACTCAACGTCCAGGAAAGCTTGGTGATGCCAAACCCCTCAATCAGCTTTCTTCCAGAGCCGTTACACAGTAGTTGGGTGTAGTGGACGTGACATTTTGTGAAAGGGAATGGCTTGTTATAAAGAGGGAGTGGTCTATGCAAATTTTGGGGCGGTGCACATCCCTCTTTCACTCCGAAAATTTCTGGTTACCTTACTTTAGATGATGCATCATCCAATGGATTAAGGAGTGGTATAGCATTCGCTCCCTGTTTCCCCCCCTCCTCTTGCGTGCGACTAGATCAAGGTATGCTGATTATTTGTAATGGTAGCTGGCGATCTAATGAAGGCTTCCATAGCTGCCATATTACCAAGGCAGGGACAATGTATTTTGGTTCCCTAGGCAGACAGAGGAAAGTGGTAGCCTCTTTTTTTTCTCCGAGAAAAATTTATATCCCCAGTCATAAGCAGATGTCCAATGTTTTAGGCTGCTTTCTCAGCTAGGTGAAATGGGGAAAAAAATACAATTGCACCATCTGTTTTTGAAAGTGTGGTGTAAATGGCATATTGCCTTTATTCTGCTGTTCAGTACAATTAAGATGATTTTTTTTCTTTTTTCAATTTGTTCTGCAGCCCCAGTTTCTGAATCCAGTAACTTTTTTATTTATTAACATGATGAGGGCTTTCTTTTTTCAGACTGAAGTGTGGTTGTCATTGGTGCCATTTTTGAGTACCTGTGACTTGTTGCTTGTTGTCAATTTTTATTACAATTTTTGAGGTGGCAAATAACCCCTCCCTCCTCCCCCCCCCCCCCAAAAAAAAAAAACGCAATTTGCGCTGTTTTTTTATGGTGGTAATTGTGTGGGATATATATGATTATTTATTAATGTATCGGACTTTCATAGATTAATTTAATTTATTAAAAATACTTGTCATTTAAAACTATCCTAATGTATACACAACACGATTGTATTGCACGTTGTAATGGGGCAGTAAGATAGCTGACCTGGGATTCTTCATTAGGTTTCCAGCTGCCATGGCTGCGTTGTGGGGGCGCCCATCGGGAGATCCGATGGGCTGCTCCTCTCTTGAATAACTGCTTAGATGGCGTGGTCTTGTTAACTTCAGTACCCAAGTACTTAAACAGCTGGGAGTTCCAGTCTTAGCCACTGAAAGCAAGTGCCAGCTGTAACTAAATACATCCTTAAACCCTCTTACTGACCGGAAGAGGTAGGACGTTGCATACCTCTGTCTGTCTGTCTGTCATCCCGGCACTATACTAAAATACTGATACATATTCTCTTCTTCCTGGACATTTTTATTTTCTGATTGTATATTTCTCAATTCTGTTGTCTGTATATGATTATGGGGTGAGCCATATAGCCAGAGGTGCTTTTAAACCCTTACTGGCAAAGGACATGCTCATACGTCCTGGTAAAGCTTCTATGCAGTGGGATTACTCAGTAATTCTGCTGTATAGAAGGCTGGTGTCAGCAACTTATTGCAGCTGACACCCAACGAGAACAGCAGGGATTGGAGCCAGCTTAGTTTCCTGCTGTTTAATTCTTAAAAAGCTGCGGCGATATGCCGCACAACGTTTCTCACTGTGATTGGCATCCCCGCGGCAAGATCATGGGGTGCCAATCGGATATTGCATGTATGCACTTCTAATACTTCCTGCCATGCTGGAAGTGATAAAACCACCAACTTTGAACACACTTTTGCAATGTTTTTTACTAACGATAATGCCCCTTAGAGGTCAGGAATCCCAGGGGGGCTAACTGTATATGTAAAAAATAAAAAAATAAAATCCCCCACCATTTTGCATATTACAAATAAAATAAATACATTCAACTGTTATTGCATCTGTAAAAGTCTGATCTATTAAAATAATACCTCTGATCTATTAAAATAATACCTCATTGATCCTGTATGCTTAATGCCATAGAAGAAAAAAAAATTCCAAAAGCCAATATTCTGTTTCGCATCCCTAAAAATGGCAAATAGTGATCAAAAAGTCGGATCCATCCCAATATGGCACCAATATAAAGTACACTTCAGACCACAAAAAATGCACCATTACTCATGTCCATAGGTGAGAGTACAGAAAATGGTACTGCAGCTCAAATTTTAAAAACTAAGAATGTTTAGATTTTTTTACTGTACTAAAACATAACAAAATAGGAAAGAAACACCAGTAAAAACAAAACCCCTGCAAACATGATACTAGTATTTTTTTATTTTTTTTACTGTTTCACCCTATTTAGATTTTTTTTTGCGTTTTACCAGTATATTCTATGGTATGGTCAATGACACCATTAGAAAGTACATCTTGTCCCGCAAATCAAAAGCCCTAGATGGAAAAATAAAGTTATGGCTGTGGGAAGGTAGGAAGAAAAAAAAATCAAAGAGCCATATTATGATGACAGGTTGTCAGGAAGGGGTTAACAGCATTTAGAGAGATGCTTTACAGCAGCTACATGGGCACAGGAACCTTAGAACAGGAGCAGATTGATTGACTTCTATAGGTGAGTTTTCGAGGCATGATCTGTGACCTGGGAAGAAATCACTGTGCAGAGAGGAGGAGAGTTGGAAGCTGTTAGATCTCGCATTGTGAATGGAGGATCCTGTGTAATTTATAAACATTGGTGTCACCTTTCATTATAACCCTGCCTGTGCTGATAATGATAAGACTGCTGGAAAGATTTATTTTACCCAACAGTAAGTGTCTATTATTTGACATTGTGGCCAATAAGAAAACTGCATGACTTCAGGATTATTTAAAAATAATGATACTGATATAAAATCAAAAAAGCAACCAAAAATTCTTAAAAAATGTGTTTAATATAAAAAATGAATTATGCAATAGGTAATTTTCTGATGACACTTTCCCTATAGGAGTTGTCTAGTTTATTTATTTTTAAAGTTAATTAAGCTCACTATGGCCTAAACATTCTGCTGGATATCCGCACTACTCAGGTAGAAGGCTGGTACTTTCATACTGTACACAGAAGAATGGAGGCTTACTTAAGCAGGTCAGAAACCAGTTCCTAATAGGAACAGGAGAAGCCACATTGCCATATAGGTGCAAAGTACTAATAGATGACCACTCACACACCTTCTATACATGAGCGAAGTGACCACCTTAATATCAAAGCTACATAAAAATATATTTTTTTCTATAGGGGGTGAATCATAGTTAAGTACCGTGCTGGCGTAACAGCCTATTGGCGACGCAACTACTATTTGATTGGGTGGGCCGTACAGCACCTTCTAAGTGTGCTACACCAAAACTCCCAGAATGAAACGCCACACCATACAAAGTAGTGTGATGTTTTGTCTGGAGAGGGCAGCTACAATATAGAAGCGACAGCCTCCTGACTAGTGCGCATGCCCAACAGATTATGTACTGGACATGCCTGCTAGTCAGGAGGCCATTGCTTCTTTACTGTAGCCACCTACCAACTGTAGAGTTAAGGGATGATGTTTCAAACAGAGCGTCCTCACTTCAGGCCATAGAAATAATGCTATAAACAATGTGAAAATCCACAATCTAAAATGCATATGCATTGAATAAAGTCTATAAAGACTATTTAGGCCATAGTGAATGTAAGGCTATGTTCACACAGCATAATTGTGGGGCGTAATTACATCCCGCAATTACGC
Organism: Phyllomedusa bahiana; assembly: GCA_025379985.1. Taxonomy (NCBI): domain Eukaryota; kingdom Metazoa; phylum Chordata; class Amphibia; order Anura; family Hylidae; genus Phyllomedusa; species Phyllomedusa bahiana. Next base: position 45,409 of record JAODAL010001952.1, read on the forward strand.
CGGGACTACGGGAGCGATGCGGGCCCATAGACATTCATTACTAGCGGCGCGTATTCACTGATAGTAATTGACATGTCACTTATATTGTCCGAGCGGGGAGAGGAGGCATAATCCATAGTTCTCTATGAGAACTGTGGATTACCGTAATGGCTGTGACGTATCTCGCCCCATATTTAGCGCAGTATGGTGAAAATACGGGCCGAAATACGTCCCAGTTTAAGCCGTGTGAACATGGCCTAACTCAAACAAAAATGAACTGGACAACCCCTTTAAGAACAGTCCTGACATTCATTTGTTCCTGGCACTTTCCCAGCAATTGGCAACACAATCTTTCCAGCCAGCCTCAGGCAAGTTACAGGAGTCCTCTGGTCTGCATTAATCACCTGACACTAGATTGATGCCCTATTGGCTGAATTGTGTTGCTGTTCTGTGTGAGGGGAATGGTTGCCTGACTGGACAGCTGAGCACTTCTTACAAGGACAGGAAATCTTCTCCTGAGCAGCCCTGCATTATCTGCCATACCACAGCCCTGCTGGAACTAGGAGGAGACAGATCTGGGTACAAAAGCAATGCAAATATCTACTCCTGGGAGGCAAGACTGAAAGACACTGACCAACACACACTAACCAGACTGACTGACCAGCACTTACTAACACAATAACCAGGAAGGGAAGATCTCTCCTTAGGGAGAGCACCGAACGAACGGTTTGTAGAGTTTGTTTTGCCTTTTCGCCCTCTACTTAGCATCTGCATATCACAAGGCATTATGGGAAAGGGGCTGAGACGCCCACAGCGCCCTCTGTTGGATGTAACAAATCCTCAATTTGCTTTTGACCCACCGAGTCTTGAAAAAGCAAAAAGGATTTTTTAGCCAAGCCAGTATCTCTCATCTGCACACTAACCAGACTGACTGACCAGCACTTACTTACACACCAGCCTGACTGACTGACCAGCACTTACTGACATATCAGCCAGGATTATATGATAGAGAAGTTTCTCTCCCTCAATCATATAACCTATATATCACAGAGCTCAGCTTCTCTCCCTCAATCATATAACCTATATATCACAGAACTTAGCTTCTGTCCCTCTATCATATAACCTATATATCACAGAGCTCAGCTCCTCTCCCTCTATCATATAACCCTATATATCACAGAGCTTGGCTTCTCTCCTTCAATCATATAACCCTGTGTATCACTGAGATCAGTCTCTCCCTCTATCATGTGATAGTCAGTGTGTCTGACTGAAAGCTGAATTCTTATTCTTTCTATGATTTTTTGTTTATATTATATAGGTTTTATGCAGAGATTCTGTGCTACAGAAACAATATTTCCTATATAATCTCTTATAATGGCTTTTACCTTTATTTTTTAAGTTATTTTTTTTAGCGCCATTAAAGGGGATGAATCGCTTCTTTAGTTCGGCTGATTCATACTGCTCTCAGCTTCTCAACTCTAGAAATGCAGGGGAGTTTCTTCCCCTCCCAGCTGGGTGACATCATGCCCCCTTCAATGTTCATGTTGGCTCCCGAGACTCCCCTCCCCTCCTCCCATCTCTGAGTCCACATGTCCCTGTGTCTCTCCCTATCAGTCTTATTTTGTAAGAGCTGTATACATACTACAGGCTGCATTCAATCTAGATTGACCACTGATCTCTTCTCTCACAGCTGGAGATTTGTTACAGTTGAATCCAGCTTTCTATGAATGGCACAGTTCTCCCTTCTATGCAGGAGAGGCAGGGATCAACACACAATTGTGCTGTTTCCTGATTATAGAAGCCCTGCAGTGTTGTTCTGTTTCTTCTGGCTGTGCAGAGTGAAAATGTGCCGGTCCCTTACTTTGAGTGAAAGGCAGGAATGCAAGCTCCGTGAATACAGCCGACCGGGGGCAAAACAGAATGTAAATGAGCTCTTAGCTAGTGAAAAGGAGGAGGGATCCGACCAGCACTGGATATCAGTGTAAACAGAAACGGAAGATAAGCAAAACTGTGAATACAAGACAGCTTTGCTAATGACATCGAATTGCAAAGTTACTTGTTTTCACTATCCCCTTATTCTGAAGACCATTTAATGAAATGATTCAACCCCTTTAATTCCAGGGTGCTGTACAACCAAATGGGTTTGAATGCATAATAGGAGACCAGGACAAATTCAAGATTAGCATTAAAAGGGGTTGTCTCACGTAATTGATTCATCTTACCTCAGTCCTGTTTTCTTGGTTTTATTTTTAATTCAGGGGCGTGTTTATAGGCTTCCACTAGACTGCAGTAGAAACCAGGTCTGTAGCTATAGCAGCCAGTGCTGACAGCCTATCGACATATATTGCAAAGTGACTTGTTTTTGCAAGATCTTTAACATAAGAAGCAATCCTTGTAGTGAGACAAATCCTTTAAATGACCAAATTATACAGACGGGAGAGGACCCTGAGGGGGAGACATAAGGTATACTGTAGTGGCAGCATGGTTATTGTAAATTGTGGGCTATCCTGAAGAGGTGGGTTTTCATGTCACTCATGAAAATTGTAAAGGTGGAGGAAAGTCTGATGTGTTGTGGTAGAGCGTGCAAGAGTATGGAGGATGCACAGGAGAAATCTTGGGCACCTCCATCAAAACAGCTGAAACCCTTTTAGAGGAGGAGTTTGTACTCCAAGGTTCCAGGGTGCTTATAAACGGTAACATTGCCATTGTGAGCTCAGCAAATGCACATAAAGCCTCGAGGTGTGAATATGGGAGTAGCATAGAGTATGGGAGTAGCATGTATGGGCCATTCCATGTCAAGTGAACCAATTATTTTTACCTCTATTTTTAATTCTTTTGAGATTTTGTTATTTGGTATTATTGAGTCATATAATAAAAATTGTGTAGAAAAAAAAATCTAGAATTTTTTTTTTTATTGATTTCCAAAGTTCGGAAAAAGTGTGAATTTCGGTGTTGCCTGCCTTTACATTTCTCCTCATAACTCAGGCTAGACAATAAAGAAACACCATTCTACTCAGAACTGTACAGGCTTTCACCAGATATGTCACAAGAGTATCTTCATTAAACTTTTACCCATACGAACGCAAAATTTTAAAAAGCATTTCCGAAAAAAACGTTTAATTTAAAAATTTCCAGAAATGCACATGTGCCTGCTATCCTCCTTGCCACATCTGTACCAAATTTTAAGTTGGGATCGCGATGGGATCATATTTAAAAATATAACTATTTAAGTGTCAATATGAAAATCTTAAATTCAGATCAGTTCAGCTTGTGGTCTAAAAGCGTGGGGTCTATATTTACCAAATCCATGATTTTTAGAGATTACTGTATTATTTTATTATGTTACAGCTTAGAAGCAGGAGAGGACAGAGGAGAAAGCTTTGTTAGGGCTCAACCTGAGAATGTACAGAGGTAGACAGTGAATGCAGAGCAGATGACAGGCTGGGAGCTCTGTCAATCATGTGAAGTATCTGCCCACCGCAGAGTTAGGAAGTAAGGGTATTAGAGATGGGCGAATTGATTCTAAGGAAGTGGACTTCGGTTAGAATTTCAGGAAAACTTTGGTTCTGAACAAAGTTGAAGTTTGTGGTAAGTCGCGGGAACAAAGCGTGTTTTTAATTGATAAAATGGCTGCAAGCACATGGCGTTACATGGGGCAAAGAACTCTGGGAGGAAGAAAGGAACACCCTCAATGACATGTGCAGAGATGAAGCTAATCAGAGACCGGCGGGATTCTGTGACGTCACCGCACTATATAAGTCCGGGCGCGACGCTGGCGGCTCACACTCCTCTCTCTGTGCCGTGCTGCAGTAGCCGAGATCTCACAAAAAAGAAATTAGTTTTTAACAGCGATTTTTGGGGAAGTGTCACAGCTTTTATCAGAGACTGCTCCTCTTTTGTTCTAATTTTGATTCAGTTTGTGGGGTATTGTAATTGAAGTCCAGTGTGGGTCCAATTCTGCTGCATATACATTTTAATGACATCTGGTCAGTTGTGGAGCACATTGAATATCCAAGGGTTGTCTAAGCCTGTTTTTGCTTTTGTATTCAGTAAAAGAAACAGCATTTTTACAAGCCACATACCAGTTAATTTTTTGCTGCTCATTTCTTTTGCACAATTTATATCCAAGGGTTAATTAAGCGTATTTGTGCTATTGTAGTCAGAAAAGAAACTGTGTTTTTAAACGCCAAAGACAAAATTTTTCCTGGTGATTCCTGTAGCATAATTTATATCCGAAGGTTAATTAAGCGTGTTTCTGCTTTTGTAGTCAGTAAAAGTTAATTCTTTTCCTGGTGATTTCTGTAGTGCAATTTATATCCAAGGGTTACCCAAGCCTAAAAGTGGGTTCATTTGGAGTCAAATGCAGTGTGTGTATTTATCATATACAGATATCTTCATTAAACAGAGTCTGTACATTTTTGAACAAACAGTATGTCAGACAGAGAGGTGGGAGGCTCTTCACCTGCGAGTGGCAGTGGCACAAACATTCCTGGAGCAGGCACAGGTCGCAGCACAGTAAGGGGATGTCGCAGCAGGGGTCACTCGGTGAGGCCAGAACTGCCGGTGTCATCTAGCGACCGTGTGTTGACCAGCAACCCAAGGCATCTGACAACCCCAGCCAAGAGTCGGTGGGAACGTCAGACACAACCCTTAGTTGGCATGGCTCGGGAACAGCTCAGCAGCTCTCACCTGTCCTCAACCCACCTCTGTCCCGTCCGATTCCCTCAGCCAGAGATCTACTATGTGGTCTGGGCTCAGTGCCACTATACAGCGAGAATGAACAATTTGAGGACAGTCAGCAGCTACTTGGCAGCGAAGAAATGGGGCCGATATCCCCTGCTTCTTGCAGTAGTCGTCAAAGTATGGATGTGGAGAGTGGCGTGAGGGGTCAGCCTCTGCATACCAAGACCGTTGAGGAGGACAGCAGTGAAGATCAAATAATAATAGATGATGATGTAGCCGACCGCACTTGGGAGCCGGTTGAAGCAAGGGCTTCATCATCGTCGGGAGAAGAGGGCGTCAGCTTGCGCATCAGGCAGCGGCGCAGCCAGCAAGTAGGTAGTGTGGCTGTGAGTCAGCAGGATAGCAGCAGTGCGAGGTCGGGAGCTAAACGGCCACGAGGTAGATGACCCTCTTCGCAGGTCCAAGAAATTAGTGGCACAGGGGCTCAGCGAGGCAGCAGCGGCAGTAGTCACTCAGTGCGGAGCGTTGGCGGTAAAATCATCTACTAGGCGGTGTGGCAGTTCTTTGCTAAGACACCGGAGGAGCCGAATATGGGTATATTTTACCTTTAATGCTTCCAAATAATTTAATAGGAGACATGGTAAGGGGTTGAATAAAACTCTTTTAAGAGCATTGGTTTTATAGGTATGTATTTCATTTACTCTGGCTGCTTTCTGGACTGATGAAAAGTCATAATTGTAAATCACATTTCTGTATTAAATGATAATCCCGTATCTGAACCCGAACTGTAACACTACATGGGACTTATTATGGATGACCGAAGAAGAACCTATAAATCTCCTTTATCTTGCCTTGTTAACGTGAAGTTGTCCAACGGTGAAGTAGCTGCAGATTTCTGATAACAGCAAAATCCTACAATATGAGGAGAGGTAAAATAGCATGTGATTACACAGAACTTGGATTGAATTCCTGCCAGATTCTTTGATTTTCTTGTGTAATAGTTTTCATTTTAAGGTACATTGGGTTCCAGATTAATGAGAGAGCCCAAAGTGTGCAAATAGTGCATTTTAGCAAGCTTTTTTTTCCCCTTATGCCTCAGGTCCCAAGTTTAATCTTTTATAAAATACCAGATTGTTAGAAAGTTTTGCAGAGCCTTAGGAATCTTTAATGATTCAACCCTTGGGTGCCCTTTTAAATGTGTTATTAGCAATACACTATAGTTTATAGACACACTGCATTGTGGTGGATGAGTTTACCTTCTGCAGGAATATAACCCAATGGGGTTTCTAAACCATATTAAAATGAGAGCTCATTGGTTATGTAGCCTCCAGAGAATATCTATCATAAGGCAATGAGACGTTATATGCCATGGAGCTGATGTTATGTTACTCTAAGTGTCTGTGGTCCAAAAGACCACAACACTTTAAACTGAGGTCATGTGCGCTCATTTGTGTAAATATAGATAAATATATATATATATATATATATATATATATATATACATATACATACATATACACGGTTGCACCCCTTGAACTGTTCCTCATTTTTAAATGTTACAGCCACAAACTTAAATGTATTTTATTGATGTTTTATATTACAGACCAAAAGAAAGTAGCAAGCATTTGTGAAGTGTGAAGAAAGTATGTGCTTTTCCAAATTTTTGCAAACTAAAAAACTGAAAAGTGTAGTGTGCATATATAATCAGCTCTCCTGAAACAATATTTTGTGGGACCACCTTTAATTGCAATTGCAAGTCTGTTGAGCTTAGCACATCTAGACGCTGGAATTTTTACCTATACTTATTGGCAAAATAGCTCTAGCTCAGTCAGATTGGTTGCTGAACATTTTGTGAACAGCAATTTTCAAGTCGTGCAACAGATTCTCGATGGGATTTAGGTCTGGACTTTGACTTGGCCATTTTAACACCTGAATATGCTTTGCTGTAATACATTCCATTGTAGCTTTGGCTGTATGTTTAGGGTCATTGTCCTGCTGGAAGGTGAACTTATGCCCTAGTGTCAAGTCTTTTGCAGTCTCTAACAGGTTTTCCTACAGGATTGTCCTATAATTCGCTCCATCCATTCTCCCATCAACACTGAACTACTTCCCACTCCCTGCTGAAGCAAAGCACCCCCACAGCATGATGCAGTGGGGATGGTGTGTTCAGGGTGATGTGCAGTGTTGGCTTTACTCCATACAAAGAAATAAAAAAAAGTTAAATGTTGGTCTCATTTGACCAGAGTACTTTTTTCCACCTGCTTGTTGTGTCCCTTATATAGTGTTTTGCAAACTACAAACAAGACTTTGTATGACTTGCTTTCATAAAGGGAGTTCTTCTTGCCACTCTTCCATAAAGGCCAGATTTGTTGATTAAACAACTAATCTTTGTCCTATAGACAGATTATTCCACCTGAGCTGTGAATCTGTGCAGCTCCTCCAGAATGACCATGGGCTTCTTGGCTGCTTCTCTAATTATTACTTTCCTTGTCTGGGCTGTCAGTTTAGGTGAACGGCCATGTCTTGGTAGGTTAGCAATTGTGTTATGAGATGTTCAAAGTTAGGGCAATTTTTTTTAAACCTAGCCCTTTAATACACTTTGCCACAACTTTATCCCCGAGATGTCTGGTGTGTTCTTTGGTTTTCATTATTCTGTTTGTTCACAAATGTTTTCTAACAAACCTATGAGCCCTTCACAAAACAATTACATACAGAAGTACTCTATTTACTAATTAGATAACTTCTAAAGACAATTGGTCACATTGGATTGTATTAAGGGTATCAGAGTACAGGAGGTGAAATACATTTGCACGTCATACTTTTCAGTTTTCATTTCATTTTCTTTACACTTCACAAATACTTGCTACTTTGTGTTGCTCTATCACATAAAATATCAACAAAATACACAAAGGGATTTTCTCACTACAAAGATTAACTTTTAACATGTAGGGATAAGTAATTGAAGACTTTTTGTAAATGCATTGGTCTTTTGATTTTACTTTACTCAGAAGAGGAGAGAGATTTTATCTGCACAAAGATTTCTATGGTTACCTGACCATAACTCTGCTATCTGATTAGAGCAGAGAACAGAGAGTGATGTCACCATGTTCGGGAGAGCATACTCATTATCTATAACAAGATTAGCTATTGTTTTAAAGATCAGCAGTTGCTTTTCCTCCTCATAACACATATATCTTTGTTTTACTGAAGATTAGCTCACCTGCACTGCTGTGTGTAATATCTCGGCTAGTTACAGAAAGCTAAATATGCTAATCAATGCTGCAGAACCACCCACAGCCTGACGAGACCAGAGTGAAACTTTACCCATTTTAGGTCAATTGTGATTACCAAAATTATTTATACTTAAGTTTGTGTCATTATCCACCGTGAAACTAGTACTGTATCAACAAGGGCTGAAAGGCCACTCTGCCAGGAAGAAGCCATTACTCCAAAAGAATCATATAAAAGGCAGACTTATGTTTGCAAATGCACACAGGAACAAAGACCTACATTTTTGGAGATGTGTCCTGTGGTCTGATGAAACTAAAATGTAACTTTTCGGCCATAATGACCATCGTTCTATTTGGAGGAAAAAGGGAGAAGCTTGGAAGCCTAAAAACACCATCCTAACTGTGAAACATGGAGATGGCAGCATTATGTTGTGTTTTTTTTTTTTTGCTGCACTTCACAAAATAGCATGGCATTATGAGGAAAGAAGATTACGTGGCAATACTGAAGCAACATCTCAGGAAGTTAATGCTTGAGCGGAAATGGGTCTTCAAAATGGACAATGACCCGAAGCATGCTGCCAAACTGGTTACGAAGTGGCTTAAGGATAACAAAGTCAATGTTTTGGAGTGGCCATCACAAAGCTCTGATCTCAATCAAATGAAAACGTATCGGCAAAGCTGAAAAGTCAAGTGCGAGCAAGGTGACCTACAAACATGGCTGTTACACCAGTTCTCTCAGGAGGAATGGGCAAAAATTGCTACCAACTATTGTGAGAAGCTTGTAATATCTAAAACGTTTAACCCAAGTCATAGAATTTAAGGGCAATGCTACCAAATACTAATGAAATGTATGTAAACCTTTCACTTTGCAGAAAGAGATAAAAGTGCCTTAAAAATTCTCTCTTATTAGTGTAGTATTTGGCAAATAAAAATAATTTTGGTAATCCTAATTGACCTAAAACGGGTAAGGTTTACTCTGATTTCACGTCAGATAGGGAGAAAAACATGCATATGTTTCTTTTTATATAATATATGTAAACTTCTGGTTTCAACTGTGTGTGTGTATGTATATGTGTGTATATATATGTGTGTGTGTGCATGTATGTATATATATCCCCTACAAAGTTAGGGATATTTGGCTTTTTGTTAATTTCCTGAAAGTTTTTTTAAAATGAATTAAATGAAACCAACTTAACTTTAGAATGCACATGTCCAACTGTTTAATGTTTCAGTACAATTTGCTGATCTTTAGCAAGGAGCTAAATGGCAAAATTCACAACATGTGTTGGATCCCTTAATGGCCCCCAAAACATTAAGGAGATCAATTTGAATTGGGATGTAAACAGTTCTCCACATCATGCTGTTCACATTTTGACATCATAAGATTAAGGCAACAGCTTACAACTGATCAACAGTACCTCGCCATTGCGAGGCTTCATGCAGGAGGCTCTCGGACAGAAGTGGCCACTGAGCTTAGAGTATCAGAGTGTTGTCAGTAGGTTGCAACAGGCATACAGAGAGACTGGAAGAGTCAGAGAACGGCAAAGAAGTGTATGTCCTTTGGCTCCATCACACACTGACCGCTTCATTGTAAACAATGCCCTGCGGAACCAGTGGATGAATGCCACACAACTCCAGGTACATTTAAGGGAGGTGAGCAGCAACCAAGTGTCACGTTAGACCATTCGTAACTGATTACAGCGTGGTCTGCATGCTAGACGACTGGCAAGACATAGCTCTCTTCTTGATGTTTCCAGCATTGTTGAAGGCCATCATTTCTGCTCAGGGTGAGTCGACTTTCACCACTGAACAGCACCGAGAACCACTGGTTCTTCATCCAGCGTAGATGCTCCCTGGCCCCTGCAGGGCGATGATGCCTGTGCCTGGTTGTGTAGTGAGGTCATCAAGCATGCAGACCATGCTGATGGAAACAGTTATGAATGGTCTGATGTGACACGGTGCCGCTCATCTCACTTCAACGTGCCTGGAGTTATATGGCATTTATCATCCAGTTCCAAAGGGCATTACAATGAAGCGGTCATCAGTGAGTGATGTAGCCAAAGGACATCCACGTCTTTGCCTTTCTTTGACTCCTCCAGTCTCTCTGTATTGCTATTGCAACCTGCTGATGACACTCTGTGACACTCGATGCTCAGTGGCCACTTCTGTCACAGAGGATCCTGCTTGAAACTTTTCAATGTTGATCAATTGTAAGGTGTTGAGGAGAACTGTTTAAATCCCAATTCAAATTGATCCTCTAAATTTATAAGTCGATTCAGGGATCAAACACCTATTGTGAATTTTCCCATTGTGCCACAGCCAGTTTTGTCCTTCCTGACTGATCCCCATTTTTAAATCCGACGTGTCACTTTATGTGGGAAAACCTTTTTGATACTTTTGCCTAGCCACGTGATTTAGATATTGTTTTTTTGTGACACATTGTGCTTTAAGTTAGTAATACATTTTGGTCCATTCTATACTTATCAAAATGTTAAAGAATTTGCCATTTTCAAACTTCAAAAATTTCTGCATGCAAGACAGATAGTTATACAACACAAAATAGTTTATAACTACCATCAACTGTATGTCTACTGTATGTTGGCATCATTTTTAAATGTCTTTTTAATTTTTTTACATTAGGGGTCTTATAAATTTAGTAGTAATTTTTCACATTTTAAAGAAAATTTGCAACATTGATTTTTTTTTTTTTTTAGGGACCAGTCGGTATCATTTAGTTCAGTTAAAAAAAAAAACTTAAGAAATTTTATGTTCACCCTGAAATTTCAACCAAAAGCTAGAAATCCCTAACTTTTTGTGAGTAGTGTATATAATGTTCAGCATCTGTCAAGATTTGTCAAAACCAATTCTTCTTCTTGAATGACCAGTCAGATTCCAGTTGTATGTTTTAGATGGAAAATTAAATGGGTTGTAAAGAATTAGAAAAAAAAAAATTCTTTTAAAAATGGTGCCATACCTATTGTGTCTGGTGATTGTAAGTCGGTTTCATTGAATTGAATGTGACAGAGCTGCAATACAACATAATCTGTGGACAGGTGAATGTAACAATCCAGAGCTTGCTAAAAAAAATGTTTAACTTTATAGAAATTTAAGTATTATAAAGGTTTTTCTGATAAGTAATTAACCAGACATTTATACTCCCAGTTTGATCTAATATGCATGCTTGACAAAGCGGTGGTGATCTCCTCAAAACATTGACTTTGTATGGACTGAAAACAACGAAGAACTTGCATATCTCGATTTATTCTGAGTATACCACTTCTTTTCTATTTTCTGAAAAATGTAATGTATAAAAGTGACGAATAGATAAGTAAAAAAGAAAATAAAATATAATAAGTGTGGTCTATTCTATATATGTGTAAACTCAATCTTAGAGCTTGGAGAAGGCTCATTTTTAGACCACAGGTTGGATACTCAGTGAAGATTTGCTGATATAGTTGGAACTCTAACGCTATTGATTGCATTTCCCTATTATCTACCGTATTCCTGTGAATAATGGTTAAAAATGTTAAATCTCAAAAAAAAGTTACATTTTTAAGTTTCACCTTTACTTTGCTTTAATTTCTGTGAAACACCTAGAGGGTTAATAAACTTCCTAAATGCAGGTTTTGAATTATTTAAGAGGTGTAGTTTCTTAGGTGGAGCCATGTCAGAATTGGTCTGCTCCCTCAGAAAATCTATGTAACAAATTTTACTGAAAATGTAAAAAACTACTGCTAAATTTATTAGTCCATTAATGTTGTAATAAAATATAAAAAAAAATTGCCAACCAACAGTACACATATGGTACATGCTAGTTATCAACTGTTTTGAGTGGAATAACTGTCTGTCTTACACGCAGACATTTTTGAACTTAGAAAATGGCAAATAGTTCAAAATTTTCAGACATTTTAAGATTTTTCACAAGTAAACAAGGATTGTATAGTCCAAAATTTCTTACTAACTTAAAGCACAATATGTCACAAGAAAACAGTCTCTGAATTACATGGATAAGTAAAACCATTAAAAACTTATTCCCACATAAAGTGACACATGTAAGATTTCAAAAATGGGGCTCTGTCAGAGAGGCCAAAACTGTCTGCGGCAGTGTGGGGTTAATCTCCTTAATCTTATCAAGGTCCTCCTTTATGCTTTATCTTTTGTATGTGTTTCAATTATTGTAGCCTTGTACTAATCTCTTCTGTATGTATTGGTTGTAAAACACAGTCTTTGAATAGAACAGATTTTCTTCACTCATCCTTTTTCCACAATAAAGTTCTGAAAAAGAAAGCTAGTTGGACCTTTCAGATAGAAAATTCAAAATCAAATCTTAAAACTACTGCCGGTTTTTAGAAGACACTTTCTTCAAGCAGTGACAGAGGAAAATGTTTGCTTCATCAGAGGACAATTCTTCATCGCTTACATTGAAGTATTCCACTGTCTGGCTAACCAGTAAAGGCATTAAAGCTAAATCATGACATGGCCTTCTTCCTCACCTGACCTAAACCTTATTGACAAGTTTTGGGCCCTTTTTAAATGGGAGATTTACAGTGAAGGAAAAGAGTCGTTCTCTCTGAACAGCGTCGGGTCACTGCTTTTTTTTTTTATTTTCTTTAAATGTCAGCAATGTGTATTTGTAGATTTTGAGTTACTATTCTCACTTTAAGGGAGAGTTCACATGGCATATAGCGGCGCATACATGTGCACACTTTTATGGACATGCTGTTTAAAGTACTCTCTGGATAGAGCATACTTTTAACAGCACCCAGTTCGGCTCCCATTCACTTTCACATTCTCCTGCGCATAAGCACCCAATAAAATGCGCATACTTTTTACAGTCACGTACGGGAAAACATTGGATTATCATAGCGCTCAATGGGTACTATGATTTTACCTTATCTGTGGGGCAAATACATCATGTGAACATACGCTAACAGATGAAAATAAACAAGTGAGATGCAAAAATTTTGGATTTTTATTTAGTTACATAATAATTCTGCATACGCCTGATTGCACAATAATTATGCAAATATGGAAAACCAAAACCACCTCAAAAATCCTTAAAAATAAAATTCTTCTACTAATTGTGAGCAGAATCTTGTTGTCACCATGTGCATCTGTTCCCCTTTTGATACACCCTATGATCTTACTTGCCTGGACAGCAGTTGCCTAACACTGGTTAGATATAAGATTCCTGAGTTCTTTTCCATGTCCATTTTACCCAGAGTTAGCCAGAAGTAATCATGGCATTGATTTTCCTTTCCCATGTGTATAACCTTGCATTTATCAGTGTTAAGCCTCATCTGGCACTTCTCTGCCCAAGTATCCAACTTATACAAATCCCTTCATGACAATGTACTGTCCTTTATTGTGTTAATTACTTTACACAGTTTAGTATCTGCAAAAATTTATATTCTACTATATACAATCTGGACTTGGTAATTTTGTCTATTTAAGTTGTCTTGGGCCGAGATGCACTTGTTCCTGAGTTAGCCAGGCAAAATGTAAAGTAGAGTTTCCGTCATTTCTCTGCAGGTCAACAGAAATGTCCTTTTTCCTCGTGAAATCAGTGGAGAAAAAATTGTTTATAGATTTGCTTTTCAAGGGCCCAACATTTTCAGTTTTAATCTTTTTTTACAATTTGCACAGTTGAATATTTTGTGATTGTTTTACTGTCTTTGGTAATTAGTCTCACAGGTTTGCTGCTTTGTCTTTTTTTATATTATTTATCTTTTTCCTTATAGGTTTTCAGTGCTTCTTCACTCCCATAGTTATTTTACTCAAAAAAAAAATGCTGCTGGTTACTAAACTTTTTGTATAGTTTGTCTGTGATTGTCCTTATTGCTTGAATATTAAATGACGACCTGCCCTCTACTGTATAGTGGTGCCAGTTGGTTTTTAAGGATTGCCGGAAAATGTCTGTGTCTAGTCCAAAATCCATCAGACAGAAAATAGTTGGAACAAGACTAAATTGAGGCTATCTGGGCTTCAAGATCATTTGCAGCAATATCTTTTTCCTTGGTGTATGGTTGATGAAATAAACCAGATTTTTGCTTGAGCCGAGTAAGCGTTGAAACTTCAAGTAAAATATGTGAAAAGGAGTATCTTTATTCATTTAATGATACTTCATCAGATCTGGCTACAAGATCATGGCATAATAATTCATTGGGTCTCAAAGCACAAAAGTAATCCTCAGTGCACAGTGATGACTAGCTATACTTAACCTCTGAGTTAAGATTGATCCCATTGGTTAACTGGCCAAACAGCACACATTACACCAAAATACAAGATGATTTTGGCTACACCATGGAATGAATAACTTTTGCCCTTAGCTTTGGTAATATCAAGGTGCATCTGTCAATAGATGGTAGAATTTGCCAATTTAATCTTTTTATCTTCACTGGCACAGCATGATGTTCACTAAATATCCCTTTCTTATTCATGTCTACAAATTTTCTCATTCAAGTATGTAATTTATGTGGGCAGATTATCTATAGCTGATACTTGGCTTCATCTTCATGCTCCGTAGACCTGCCCACACTGCCACACTGCACATTTACATGACATTTTATGTAATTTCTATGGATTTATCATCCCATTTTACTTGAAGGATCAATACATAATCCCTTGCAAATCATCCTATATTATGACCATTCTGCATCTCATTTTGAATATAGAACTTGATAGATAGTCCTCTTGACATTTGTAATCCTTTAAGCACAGGGAACTAATGGTAATAGCTAAATCACTTTGCATTGTATAAATATTACTTTTACAAATCAAATGAGGGGTAAAGTGCACCTGCATGAATAATGGGCCCATAACATATGTTCCTCCTATTAAAGCTGGTTTAACATCTTATTATGTTCAACTGTAATGTGGCTGTGTAGATTTATTATGTTCTCTTAATCCTAATTACTACCACACATGGCTCTATAAACACTCAGACCTGCACTACTGTGCGCTTAACAAACACAATCATTTTTTGCATTTCCTTTCATACAAGCAAGATTATCTTTTTACCTAAGAACTGTGTACAGCAAATCGCATATGTTGGAAATATTATTGTTAGTGTTGAGCGATTACTATCGACATAGTTGAAATCGGCACAGTTTTTATGGTGATCGGATTTTTTAGATCATGCGATAATTTAGGTTAAAATCTGTGCCTCATCTATTAAGATCGCGCCATTTTCGGCGCTTCCTGTCTTTTGGCGGCAGCAAATCAGCTTACAGATTAGAGCAGGGTGAGATGTGTGTGCGACGTCATGACTGGGATGTGTATGGTTGGGGATTGGCTGGAAAAAATCACATGACCTCGTTTTCCCATAGCCCCAGCGTTTCCTGTTCAGCCTCTGTGTCTCTGAGTCTCAGAGCAGAAGGACGTGCGCTCTGCTTGTGTCCAAACAGCTTGGCGAAATTATTATATTTCTTCACAGAGAAACCTCTACTATTAGCTGTGATCCTTACAATTTAGTTAGATTAGAGATTGGAAGATTTTATATAGTTAGGTAGAGAATTTTTAAAGCAGCTTTCTACCGCTGTAAAGTCACGGCGGGGGGAGCAAGGGGGGGGGGGCCCGCGGGCAAAACACAGACAAGCACTATAAAGAACACTGGATAAAGTTCACAAGACTTAGTGTAGACATTGCACTGAAATAGCTTTATTATTAACAGTTTTCTATTGAAATTTTTTCTGGATATTGGGGAGCTGAACTTATAGGTAACATCTTTTCTAGTAACTGCAGGTCTCTTTTTTTAGGTGCAAAACTCCATTTTATATCAGTATACATTTCAGATAGGTGTTCATTTTCATTTTGCCTTTTCCCCCTTTGTTGATATATCCATCTTGCACTTAAATTTGAATCCACCCAATTTTATAGTCACCACAGGTGAATTGAAAGGTGCCAAAAATATTTGTATTATACGAATACATAAAGATAAGTGTTTTTTTACTTTGGCGCTACAGCTTTGTTCATTGAGGCAGCTTGCAACTTAAATCTGAACCCAGCAATTTTATAGTCACCACAGGTGAATGAAAGGTGCCAAAAAATATCTTGTATTATACGAAAAACATTTCAGATACGTGGTTTTTTCACTTTGGCGCAGGCCAGCTTTGTTGATAGATCTACTTTGCAGTTATTTTTTGAATCCAGCAACTTTGTTTTGATTTGAGGGATTTGAGAATAGCTGTGATTTCCCTGTCTTTTAATAAGAGACTTTCCAAAACTCTTCCATACCTTCCCCAAATTTTTATATTTCTGAACATGGAGCGAAATTCAGGTGGGTAAGCGAGCAAAGAGGGGGGTAGGACGGGAGGTAGGGTACGAGGAAAGGTGCTCTTCAGTGCTGGCGACACACGCATGCCAGCGGATCTTTCAGTTTGCAGGACCGTCGGGCCCTGTCATCGCGGGGGTCAGGGCCCTATGAATCTCAGTAACGAACAGCACCCGCCAATCTGTCTTCAGTGGTTAATGCAACCCTGCATCCAGCAGTCTTACCCCCTCGTCCTCCCAGTCACGGCACAAAGGGTCGTCATCAGCATCACCAGCATCCGTCCAACATGAAGCAGCCCAAATGCCCAACTCGTGTACCCACCATGTTGATAATCCATTTTTGAAGACTCTTTGATGACAAAATGCGGTTGGGGTCAGAAGGCATGTTAAAAGATCAAGAAGCCAAAGAGGATGATTTTTTTTGCTCTGACCCCCCAGTTACTGATGCCATCATAGGAGGAGAAGGAAGCCGGTATTCTGCAAAAATCGTGGGACGATCGGCAACGCCTTGCAGCCCCTTTTGCTTGTAGCCGCAGCCCTGGATGCAGAATTGTCAGGACGACGAAGTCCCTGTGTTGTGATGATGATGACGACATTGTGGATCCAACGGGGGTCTTTTCAGCAGAATTTGCTTGGGGAGCGCTTCATCACTGGACGAGGAGGAAGAGGGTTGGGGTAGTGTCAGTATGGGTTTCGCCTCAAAAGGGAAGAGGGCGGTCGCAGAAGTCCGCTGATATGATTCCGCCAGCCACGGTTAGCGCAAACCCCTCTCCTCGCTTATCGCGTCAAAAAAAAATCCAGGACCTCTAAGCCTGGGCCTTCTTTGCCAAGCCTGATTCACCCCCAGTGATGTCATATGCCGCCTATGCTGTAAAAGCATAAGTAGAGGCAAGAAAACCCTTTGGTGGTTAACCACCACCAACAGGTCTAGTCCATGCAGCGGGAATGCATGAGTTGAATGGAGGCAACACTTGGCCAAAAAGGCCAAAACCGACGCCCGGGCCTCCAACCACTGTCACACCTCTGTCTCCGCCCCCTCCTCCTCCTCACCACAGCATTCCCTGCTGCCATGTCTCTCAGAGTCATGATCAGGGATCAGCCTCCGCTTCAGCCTCACGTCGCCCGGAGTTACACCCGCACCCCCAGGACCCATTCTACCCCTTATTTCCCTTTCCCCCAGTTTGACGAACCCGCACGCCGTACAGAAGCCAGTCTAACAGCCAGCCTTCTGTCTTCCAGGTTTTGGGGAGCAGAAGAAACACTTTAACCCAAAACCTCCCAAAGCCAAAAGCTGAATGTCGGCATTGCAGGCTTTTGGCCTTGGAAATGTTGCCCTTTCCGTTGGTGGACACAGATGGGTTCCGCCACGTCATGGCCCTTGCCTGCCCCCAATACCAGATGCCGAGCAGGCATTTCTTTGCCAGAAAAACCATCCCTGCCCTGGCCAGCCACGTGTCATCTAAAAATTTCAAGCGCGTTGTCTGCATCTGTGGCCGGAGAAGTCCATCTGACCACCGACACATGGACTAGTAAGACGGCCAAGGCCGCTATATCTCTGTGACAGCTCACTGGGTGAGCTGGGTGGATGTCTCTGGGGGTGACGGTGGTTCTCAGGCTCGGCTCACGCTCTACTAAAACGAAGGGAAGGTGCAGGGCTCATTCCCCCCAAGGTCCTCGGGTGGCATCACGTGCCCAGAGAAACCAGGCCGTTTGAAATTAATCTGTCTTGGAGGACTGTCCACCACAGGTCAGGAGCGTGGACGGCTCTCCGCAACGAGGACCGAGCGCTGGGCTGGGTGCCAAGAACCTTTTTGGGCCCGGCAAGGTGGTGTGCGAAAAACGGGCGAAATCTGCTGGCCACCCTTAAGTTCGGTAGGCTGGAGGAAAAATCTCTTGCCTGGCACGTCATGAACCTTGGTCCAGAAATTTCTAAAAGGGGCTACCCGGGTCTGGACTGCCTGCTGAAGAAGGCTCGAGGTCTGGAGTTCGCACTTCCGCCGTTTGCAACCTGCTTCGTCCCGCCTGGCTGCGTTGCAGCGTCAGCCCGGCCTCCCTGTCAAACCGTTTCATTGTTGCGTGGCAAAACGCTGGAATTCCACCCTCCACATGCCCCAGCGATTGTGGCAGCAGCGCAATGCCATTTACGCAGTACGAAGTGACACATGGCTGACAAGCAGCGGTGCGGACCTGGGGTGTTGAGCCACCGAAAAGTGGAGGCAAGGTGAAAAAGCTCTGCACCATCCTTGCCAGTTTTGAAGAAGCCACCAAAATGGTCAGTGCGAATAATGCCTTGTCGCATGAGCATTGTGGTGATCCCTTTGTTCTGTAACGATCGTTGCACACTCTGAAACAACAGGTCCCCCCAGCGACGGAGGAAGGAGACGGACACAGATGCGGACCGGAGCCTTTCTCCGTCAAATACACAAGGCCCGACAGTTTCACAATTTCATCGGTCTTCATTAGGCAGTGGTTCGGGGTCCCGAGCTAGTGCAAGGTGGGCATCAAACTCTCAGGGTGCATCATCTCAGGCAAAGTCAGGGCTGTGTTGAAGCTGTGCCGGAGGCAGCGGAGGAGGAGGAGGTATTCCTAGGCACCGATGTTACCCATGTCCCTGCCTTGGAAAGAGGTTGGCGCGGGAAATTTTAGGCGGAGGAGGAAATGAGGAAGATCAGTTTGCTAGTGCCCCTCGACCCAGAGGCTTGGGAAATCAAGGCTCCATCTCTCACATGAGTGCTTGGATGCTCCATTTCCTCCAACATGATCCTCGCATTAAGGCCCTCAAAATGAACAACAGTTACTGGGTGGCCACCCTCCTGGATCCCCAGTACAAGACAAAATCAGCACTTTCCTTCCACAAACCCAAAATAGAGAGTAAAATGCAGGAAATGGAGACCTTGCTGATTGATCAATGGGAGACATCTGTTGCGTCTGCTTCCCCGTTCCCGAATGTCACGGTGGAACAACATCAGCGACGTGACAGCAGTAGAGTGCCAAATAGGCGTAGCGGCAGCAGCAGGCAAGGTGGCAGAAGCCTAATGGGTGACTCTGGCAATCTTTGTTTCCACCTCACCAATGCATGCAAAGCAGGCACCCCAAACCAACACAGAGACCAGCTTAAGATCATGGTGCACGACTATCTGCGTCTCAACAACCGATTTTTTTTGTATGTGTTCGGACCCAAAAGCTTCTGGGTATCCAAAATGGACGAATGGCTGAGCTGGCTCGTCATGCCATAGAGGTGTTGTCCTGCCCCGAGCCAGCGTCATATCTGAGAGGACCTTCAGCACGCCGGAGGAGTCATTACAGACAGACGCATCTGGCTTTCCACAGATAATGTGGATCGTTTGACTTTCATCAAGATGAATCAGGCATGGATCTCTGATGATGTTGTGGCCCCAATTGCCGAGGTCACCCATTAGTTACCGGTCTACTTCACATTCCTCTTCAAAACAGAAATGGTCCCTTGAAAAATGTTTTTTAAAATGATCATTTCTTACTGCCCAAATTTTTTTTCTCTTTTCCCAACAGTTCATTTTGGTGGTTTTTTCTGTGAGGAGACTGTAACAGACCGCAAGGTTACAAGACAACCCCCTCTTCCATTTTCTCACTTTATCTTTAGAAGGAATCGCATTGGCAATGTTTTTTAGTTCATGTTGCTGTGAGATACAGCTTTAAATTATGGTTTCTTTGGAACAGAAATGTGGCTTCTAAGTGGCATTTCTCCCTCCCCAATTTTTTTAAAAGTGGCTGAGAAGTCATATTTATAATTTTTTGGGGTCATGTAGCTGTGGATACGCAATAATCATGGTCCTTTGGAACAGAAATGTGGCTTTTAAGTGGCATTTCTCCCTCACAATTTTTAACAGTGGCTGAGAAGTCATTTTTATAATTTTTTGGGTCATGCTGCTTTGAAATTGCAGCAATTATTACAGGGTCCTATTATAAAAAAAATGTTGTTTCTAACCCACATTTGTTCTTCAACAATTGTCAAGAGTGGCTCAAGGGTGATGGTGCTGTCAGAAAAGGAATGGTTGGACACTGTTAATGGACACATATTGCAAAAATGACTTGTTTTTGCAAGATCTTTAACATAGCTATTTAATCCCTGTATTGAAAAACCCATTTAATACACATAAAAAAGAAGAAACAAAGACATGGTGGGATATAATCCTATTTTAAAAATGTGTTTTCTAGAATTAAACTACTAAAAAAATTGCATGTACAAAATAGCTGGTAAAAAAATTCTTTGAATTGTACAAGGGAGGTACAGGAAAACTTGACCAGATGTAGGTTATTCAGAGGACATGGAGTATGGAGCACGGACAGAGAACAAAGTACAGAGACAAATTTTCCCCCAGCACGTTGAGTAAAATAAGAAAAAAGAATGCCAAGAAAAAAGGGGACCTGGGGGGAACAGGAGCGTTAACCCCCAGTATTTCCAAGTGAAACTCAATTGGTCCGCACTCATACGGAGGGGCAAGCGCTACCCAGGACAGGGCAGTATTTTGTCTAGTGAAACTAAAATGGTGGTTGAAAAAACTCCTTTTTCCGGCACTTTTTAAATTGTGGGGGGGCATGCAGGTTTGGGGGCTCATGCTGTGGCCAGGACAGATATAGTCAATGTCCAGTGAAACTAAAAAGGTGGTTGAAAGACTCCTTTTTCCGGCACTTTTGAATTGGGGGGGCATGCAGGTTTGGGGCTCATGCTGTGGCCAGGGGCATGTATAGTCAATGTCCAGTTCAACTAAAATGGTGGGTTGAAAGACTCCTTTTTCCGGCATTTTTAATCTGGGGGTCATGCAGGTTTGGGGCTCATGCTGCTTCCAGGACAGGGATATTCAATGTCCAGTTCAAGTAAGATGATGGTTCAGATCATTACTGCCTTCTGGCACTTTTTAATTTGTGGGTGATGCAGGTTTAAGGGTCATGCTGTGGTACAAGGGCAGGATAGTGAATGGTGTGTGATTTTTTTTCTGTGGCTTTTATAACCGAAGTGTGTTGCCTAAGATGTAGCACGTAAACCATTTGACTGTTGTGGATTTTAATTCCCGCTTCCCAGCCCTGTTTGTGTGTAGAATGAAGGTGTTGTTGCTCTCCATAGACTTTAATGGTCATCGCTCATAATCGATGCTCACTATCGACTATCTTGTCGATGATGGTCGACTATCGACCATCGACCGATGTCGATGGCCAACACAATCGCTCAACACTAATTATTGTCTAAAAATGTTTCCAAAGTAGAGGGCTGCTACCAGATGTCATTTTATGTTCTAGGTTTGCTTTGAACACTTTTTTTTATTGCAATAGGAAATGATACAATATAGAAATGTGGCCACATTCAAAAAGTGACGTAATCGGTCTCATTGGCCCTGGCATGAAAATCCTGTTTGAAACTTTTCCCAACCCCTCCATTCCCAAAGTCTAAGCAGTTGTAAGAAAACTAAATCTCACTGTTTACAGTTGATGTTCCTGTTAATATTGCAGCAGTCATGTCGGTAAATGTGGCATCGCTGGTTTGTTCTTAATGCAGACTGGTGGGATTCATGGAGACGGCCGAATCCAGCACTCTGTTGTTTTCATCTGCCACAGTGATTTTAAAATAGAGCGATACTACACATGCTTAAACATCACTCCAAACTCCTCCTAACTTTTGGGGGTGGTATGAGAAGTAATAGCAACCGAGAACACTATTCTCATGATTATTGTAATCCCAGACAATTTTTTTTTATCTGTCCTGTGGATATGTTATTTTGTGTTTTAGGGAAAACCCCCGTAACTCACATTTACATATATAAACCTATTTATAAATGGATTGGTTTGTTTTTATTTATTATTGTTAATCTATTGTCCAAGTACTGATTTTTTTTAAATGGCTGTATTTATCGATCGATGTGTTGTGCTGAGTAGTTGACTTTCAGATGTGACTGCACTGGAGGGGGCACCAGCAGTACCAGTCAGAAAGGGTGCTTTGCTTCTGACTTGATAGTAGACCTGTTGGGACTGCACTGTAATATCTCTATGTGGGACTGAGGTAACGCAGAACTGTGTGTTTTTTGACTCCTTAGGTAAGCGTGTGCACAGCAAGCACATGAGTGATGGTGAGACCTACTGTGCAGAGGGCTTGACCTCTACAGCCACCAACGAGCCTGGTGAGAGAGAAAATATCAGTGGAGTGCCTGGAAGCCTGTGAAGCTACTTTGTGAAAACCATGTATGCTGGCATTGTAGATGAATCTTGGAGATAGAAGTTGGTGAGTCTAAGTGCATCCCTTTGGTTTATATTATGGAGTACAAGACTAAAGGAGTTTTGAGACAATTTATACAGTTATCTGACAATATGGGGAATGGTGTCTTAAAATTCTCTCATGACATTTGGCAACAAAAAAATTCTCAACCGAATGTAACTTTTCAAGGATTCACTGTTAGAAACACACACGAAGATGACAGCTTATTCAACAAATTCTATCATAACTAAGCGAAAGAAAGGATTGGAATGTTGTAGCAGAAATGAGGTGATGCATTATGCATTTTCAAGGTTGCCTGTACCCTCAATTATACCTTAAAATTTTTCTACTGCACTCGACCGGAATTGGAAATTCTGACCAGAACCATGCACAATGCTATAGAAATGTTCAGATCTGCATATTAACAGTCACCAGTTTAAAGTTACCAGTTGTACTGTAATGTTTTTCTTATTCACTGACATTTTTGGGCCCCATTGAACTCTGCATTCACGTGTGAAATTGACGATTTACTTGGAAATGAAGGTGTTAGTTATTATTGTCCCAGCATTGTTCTCTTTTAGCCTCCCAGTGCATTCAGTAGGGTAGTAACTCATTCCCGACATGTGATATGTAAGTCACAATGCTGTGTGGGGTGTAAGTAAAAGTTTTGTTTTAACTTGATCTATGGAATTTTCCAGTGATTTGATATTGAAGGTTCATGAAGTAATTTATTACTCATTGTTAATTACTGGGGTGTAAGGAGTTGATTTAGGGCTAAGCACATTTTATATACAGTAGGGGGGCAGCTATGGATTTATACATCCACTCAAAGTGCATAGTGTATTAGATGATTCATAAACTTGTCACAGCCTACCAGATGCGTGGTTGATCCACTAGGCTACACCTGGGACTTGTCATATGGCTGTGTAAAGAAGCATAGCTTGGGGAAGCCAATGTTCCTTACCCTTAAACCTCCCTGAGAGGGCTTGGACTTCCAGATTGCTACTATCAACGTAGTGTCCTACAGTAATGGCTGATGTCCAAAACTCAGTATTGAAGGGGTAGGCTATTTATGTAGTTTGGCAGGCATATAGACAGGGTGGAGTTCTAGTAGAAAGAGGTCAGCGCAGAAGATCGGGGCAGGTGGCTGAGATGAGAAGCATAGTTAGGAGGATCGCTGAGGTTAGACCCAAATATGCAATACACTAGATACACTTCCAAGGAGTAAGCAAAACCTTAGATCAGGCGAGGGCTAATGGGGAATGTCCCTTTAAATAGTAGATTAAGTGCTGCCATGTACTAAGGGTAGAATATTTGCAGTGCACATTAGCTATTAAAATCAGCATCTGCCCATAGGAGGAAGCAGATTTCACAAAAGCAGCATGTACCTTTTAAATTGCCTGATGAAATCATAAGCAAGAAGCCACACAAAGAGGCTAATTATACACAAGCAGTGTCCTCCACTTGATAAATATTTGATTACAAGATTTATTTTTGGTCGATTTGCTTCCTTATGAAAAGGAAAGACACATATTGAGAATGATAGCTGTCCCTGACATTAGACAGGTTACATTTTTAACCTCTTCCTCCATGGAGATTTTTTGGCAACTCCTTAATGACCACCCAGACAACGGGCAGTGCGAGTATTCTCTCTACAGACTTTCTAGAGACGTTGCTGAAGAAAAGTGGGATTAAAAGTGCTGTGATCATTTTTGCCTTAAGAATCTGCTTTAGGTCACAGTTCCGGTTCTCGATTAGAGGCCACTGTTAATGTTCAGTTGGGAACATACAAAATATAAACCAATAGTTACCATTTTATTTTTTTGGGCAGTTTAAATTACAGAATCATTATGACTGCCAGGAAATACACTGCTGAGGATACTTAAAGGGGTTGTCTCACTACATTGATTCATCTTACCTCTTACCTTTTCTTGGTTTCATTTTGAATTAAGGGGCATGTTTATTGACTTCCACTAGGCTGCAGTAGAAGCCAGGTCTGTAGCTATAGCGACCAGTGCTGGGAGCCTATCAGGATAGCTCAAACAGGTCTATAGATATATCAACCTGAGGAGCTGTTGCAGCCCATACAAGAGGGGATATGTCAGAATAGGTAGGATACTGTTACTGGACACATATTGAAAAGTGACTTGTTTTTGCAAGATCTTTAACATAAAAAGCAATCCTTGTAGTGAGACAACCCCTTTAAGAGCTACTGTGCTCAGATTTTAATAGTGATACAACAGTTGATTTTTTACTTGAAAGCAAGAGTGAAAGTGTCACTTCAAGTGATTCATCAGAAATAAGTAGAAGTGGTATGGAAGATGGTGCAGGTCCCACAACATCAAGTGCAGTAGAAAGTGCAGCTCCTGTAACTGTACAACCCTTCAAATTAATGTGGATACCTAGAATGTTCTTCACCCCTAGTCAAAGTGGTTTTATTGCTACCCTGGAATAAATCCACCGGATTTTTAAAGGGGTTGTCTCACTACGAAGATCATAGTTGAAAATGTGGGGACCAAAAATCTAAGGATGTACGCCCTTGGTTACCATTAGCAAAGTGCTATGGTTTTAGAGAAAGGGCTGGATTACTTGTGCTTAGCAACAGGGTTTGTTTACTGGTCGGGGAAGCATTCTGTCTCGCGCAGGTCGCAGACAAGAACGCGCATGCAAATGAAAGGCAGTAAAGAGGTCCTGGGAATGCACAGGGATGTGTGCATTGGCAGCGACACAGAGGAGAGGCAGTAAATAGGACCTGCGGGGGGGGGTATTGGCAGGGGGACCCACGGAGGAGAGGCAGTTAGCTGCCGACACCCCCCACCACTCCCCACCGATGCCTGTGGTTGATAATACACACATCCCTGCCCGTCCTCTTCACTGCCTCTCCTCCATGGGTCCACCTGCCAATACACAGATTCTTACCCGTCCTCTTCACTTCCTCTCTTCCGTGGGTCCCCCTGTCAATACACCCCCCCTCCCCCCTGCAGGTCCTATTTACTGCCTCTCTTACATGTCGCTGCCAATACACACATCCCTGTGCATTCCCAGGACCTCTTCACTGCCTTTCATTTGCAGGGTGTGCGGTTCTCATCTGCGACCTGGGGAGACAGAATGTTCACCGCCCAGGTAAACAAACTCCGTTGCTAAGCACAAGAAATCCAGCCGTTCTCAAAAACCCATAGCACTTTGCTAATGGTAACCAAGGGCTTATATCCTTAGATTTTGGTTTCCCTAATTTTCAACTATGATCTTCGTAGCGAGACAACCCCTTTAAGTATTTTTTATTGCTGGTCAAGTGGTGGAACATATTGTAAAGGAAACAAATTTATATGCCACACAGTACATTGTAAAAAAAAAAAAAAATTCAGTTCGCTCTAATTGGCATCAAATGCCATACATGTCACCCCACTTTGCTGGTGTTATGTTCTGAAACAGGTATGAAGTAATTAATCAATTTCTTTATTTTAATGACAACCTCCAGGCATCCCCTTCCAGCTACAACAGTCATGACCGGCTATATCAATTAAGGTCTTCCCTAAATTTTCTTAATGATTCCTTTTTAGGAGCATGTACTCCTGAAGAAAATGTAGCAGTGGATGAGTCCCTAATGAATTTAAAGGATGTCTCTCTTTCTGCCAGTTCATACCCACTAAAGGTGTCAAAATATACAAGTTATGTGAAAGCACCACTGGATGCACCTCTGCTTTTAAAATTTATGAAGGGAAGTATCCTAAATCTAATCCACAAGGGTGCCCTCCAAATATCTGTACTACTGACAAAATTGTGTAGGATTTATTGGGCCCTTTCCTACACAAGGGGTATAATGTGTGCCACTGTTTAGCGTCCTGTACTCTGCCAACACTGGAGTCTGTGGTACAATACACGGGAGTTGTAAGGGATTACCACATCTACTGTTAGACAAAAGGATGCAAAAGGGGCATTGTGTATCTTTTCAAAGTGAGGTCGTGCTGACACTGAAATTTCGTGACTGCAAGAATGTGTACATGATCAACACTATCCATTTAAGTGAAACACAAGCGGTCAGAGAACGTGGGGCTTCTGCAAGTTCATGGGTGGGGTAGATTTGTGTGACCAGATGTTACATCCTTATCTGATTAACAAGGAAAACCATGGCATGATATAAAAAAGTGGCTATATACCTCATCCAGGTAGTGATGCACAATGCATTTGTCCTTTATAAAAAAACAAGGGGTGGAGTTTCATTTCTTGAATTTCAAGAAAAAAAACTGAAAGACTATTATTTGAATCCCTAGACCAAAAGGTACCCAATAGATAAGAGGATGTGTGCTGGCTTGTCAGAAGACATTTTTTACACATGATCCCTTCAACAGAGAATCAAAACCATCGTTTTAAAAAAAAAAAATAAAAAAAAAAGATATCCGGTCTGTAGCAAAGGACGGTGAAGGAAGTCATGTTATTATTGACCTGCTTGTCCTTCCAACCAAAACCTATGAATTACTCCCTGTTTTAAACTCTATCATATTGTTCCAAATTACTAATTATTTTACTAAATTATGAGTTTGGAACAGTCAAAAAGGTTCATTAAGGGAATTCTTTTTATAATTTTTTTTGAGAGGTGACTAATTTAGGAATGGGGCCTAAAACCCATTCAAGCTGGAAAGCCAGTGGGTGGTCCTGTCGTTTGTCCTGGCATAAAATTAGGGCTACAATGGGAATATTTCTGAACACAGGAAAAACAGAGTGATACATTTTGGGGTATATGTCTTCATTTTTATGTACATTGTCCAAAACACGTGTTTAAATTTACAATCCTGTAACAAAAAAATTGAAACTATAATTTTTTTTTTACCTGCTTTTCACTAATTTCAGCGAAAAACAGTGGTGCTAAAATACTCGATATGTCCCTGCAAGAATACAGGAAGGGGTATAATTTTCAAAATTGGTTTGACAGCTTAATCTCTTTAGAAATGTCCAATGCCCCATTTTCAAGCTAAATTTGTGTTCTGAAAGCCGGTGGGTGCTCCTTTACCTGTAGGCCCTGTCGAATGACCAGGTGTAACATTAGGGCTACAATGAGGATATTTCTGAACTCAGGAGAAACAGAGTGATACATTTTGGGGATTATTTATTTTTATGTACATTGTCCAAAACAAATGTGTTTAAATTGACATCTTTGTAAAAACAAATTTGAAATAGAATTTTTACCCCTGCTTTGTATTAATTTCATAAAAAAAACTGTAAAGGTAAAAATACTCACTACAATCCTTTATGAATAGCCTAGGGTATGTCATTTTTAAGATTGGGTAGTTTTTGGAATATTTTATCATTCTGAACCCTATGGGACTCTTCATTATTGGCAAGAAAAAAATGTACTTTAAAATTTTTAAAAGAGACAAGTTGTATCATTTTTTGCATTCTTTTTTATTAATAAAATGCACAAATTGTATCAGTCTACTTTTACCTCCTAAAAAAAAAAGTGCAATGTGTGACGAAAAAACAATTTCAAAATTACTTGGATGGGCAAATCTTTTAGAGTCATTCCCTAATAGGGTATGTTCAGACAACATGTTAAGTCCGTGTGAACATACGTTATTAGATGCGTGTTTGGATCCGTCTATCAGACCCTAAACTGACCCAAACAAGCCACTCACAAATAGCAGTGTGTTTTACACTGCTTACAATGTAAAGCACGCATCGGCGTTCAGACAAGGGATTGCTGATGCATGCTTAATTGCGTCTTTTGGATCCATCTTTCGGATCCATTCAAAGAATTGACATGTCAATTCTTGATCCAAAAGACGCAGCAGGTGCCCTATTTAAAACTATAGGGTGCGATCCTGCTGGAGCTAAAACAAATCCACACGCACACCTGTATGTTGAATATGTGTTGGATGCATTTCGGATCTGATCTACGCTTCGTTTTTGGATTCAATTTTCGTATCCAAAACTGATCCGAAATCAGATCCAAAAATGCTGTGTGAACATACCCATACAGTCACACATACTAGATTTTCAGAATCTGACTTGGTCATTAAGACCTTTTCAAGCCTGGGGCTTAAGGAATTAAAGGACTAAAAGGATTAAACTTCTCAGGTGCTTTAAGCTGCCATACATGAGAGCAGCATATGGTGGAGAGAGAAAGAGAAGTCAAACTCAGTGATATATAGACTTTAGAGATGGGCGAATTTCTCAAAAATTCGATTCGGTCACTTCGCCGAATTTTCCGACAAAATTCGTTTCGTTCCGAATTACTTCGGCACGAATCGCGTTAAAAAGCAGCTATTTCCCAGGCTGCACAGGAGTCTGCAGGGTGCTGTAGAACTTGTCCCTTTGCTTAAATATGCAGAGGGAGCTTGGTTTGTTCTTCATACAATGTTGTGTTTTAGTATGACACGCAGATGACTGCCGCGCTCTTAGAATCGCTTCACTATAAAATTCCCTGGGCACTTAAAAGGGCAAAACTGACCAAAAAACTCAAGCGGGAATGTAGCCTGATAAAGTCATGCAGCGAAAGCTGGAAAAAAACAAGCTGAGAGCTCAAGTGGAAACATAGTGACAGAGTTGGAGGTGTGGGGCAGCACCGCATGAGGTAGGCAGGGGCACAATGACATTTGGGGTGCAAACAGGGGAACCCACAGAGTGGCACAAGACTGAGAGCGGGGTCACGGCGCAGCAGTATGAGGTCAGGCAGTGGCACAATGACATTCTGGAGGTGGCAAAACAGGAGGGAGCCACAGAATGGCACAATTCACAAAAGTGTGGAGGTCACGGGGGGCGCAGTATGAGATCAGGCAGGGGACACAATGACTTCTGGAGGCGGCAAAACAGTATTAGGCCACAGAGTGGCAAAAATGATACAGTGTGGAGGTCACGACAGCAGCGCATGGATCAGGCAGTGGCACAATCACATTCTGGAGGGGCAAAACAGGTATTAGGCCACAGAGTGGCACAATAAAACAGTTTTGGAGGTCACGGCGGCAGCAGTATGAGATCAGGCAGGGGGAACAATGACATTCTGGGGCGGCTAAACAGTATTAGGCCACAGAGTGGCACAATCACACAGTGTGGAGGTCAGGGACAGCAGCACCATGAGAACAGGCAGTTGCACAATGGACATTCTGGAGGCGGCAAACAGTATTAGCAAGAGTGGCACAATCATACAGTGTGCGGTCAGGGCGCAGCAGTATGGTTCAGGCAGTGGAACAATGAATTTGAGGCGGTAAACAGTATTGGGCCCACAGAGTGGCACAATCCACAGGGGAGGTCACGGCGGCAGCAGTATGAGGTCGGGCAGTGGCACAATGACATTTGGAGGCGGCAAAACAGTATTAGGCCACAGAGTGGCACAAATCATACAGTGTGGAGGTCACGACAGCAGCAGCATGAGATCAGGCAGTGGTCAATGACATTCTGGAGGGGGCCAAAACCCAGTATTAGGCCACAGAGTGGCACAATCATACAGTGTGGGGTCACGACGCAGCAGTGAGATCAGGCAGTGGCACATGACATTCGGAGGCGGCAAAACAGTATTGGCCCAAGAGTGGCACAATCACACAGTGTGGAGGTCAGGCGGCAGCGTATGAGATCGGCAGTGGCAAAATGACATTTGGAGGCGGCTAAACAGTATTAGGCCACAGAGGGCACAATCACACAGTGGGGGAAGTCCACAGCGCAGCATGAGATCAGGCAGTGGCAACAATGACATTCTGGAGGTGGCAAAACAGGAGGAAGCCACAGAGTGGCACAATGACTGAGGCGGAGGTCACGGCGGGCAGCAGCATGAGGTCGGGCAGTGGCACAATGACACAGTGTGGAGGACATGGCAGCAGCCACAGCAGCAGCATGAGGTCAGACAGTGGCACAAGGGACACAGTGTGGTTGTCACAGAAACGCAGCAGCGCATGAGGTCATAGAGTGGCACAATGACGAGTGTTGAGGTGGGTGGCAATACCAGTCCCTGGTAAAGATGGTGGTAGGCAGATGGAGAAACTGTCAGAAGATGTGTGGCTTTCAGGGCGGGTGGCGGCATCAAAATAGTGGCTGAGGCAGGTAGTTTGAACAAGACTGATGCCTAAGGCATTGGGTGTGTGGAAATCCTGGCGATCCACGCCTGATTATTTTGACAAAGGTCAGTCGTTCCACATTTCCGTGGACAAGCGGGTTCTCCTTGGGGGTAACAATGGCCCCTCCGCACTCAACACCCGCTCTGATCCCACACTACTGGCGGGCAGGACAGCTTCTCCACTGCAAACTCGGCAAGTTGCGGCCACAATCCAGTTTTACTGCCCAGTGTCCAGCGGATCTTCTAACTGAGGTGGCAGAGTGCTGTCCAAGTAGGCCACAACCTGTTGGTTCAGGGACTGCTCCAGGTCCTGCTGCTGCTTGCGACTGCCCTCCTCACAAGGCGGGTGAAGGAAGCTGCTCATCAGTGACCCCAGACTTAGGTTACTACTGATGGAGCTGGTGCTGCTCCTCCCCCCCACCTTCCCCAGCACCCGGGCGGCAGTAGTACGTGAGCGTGAGGAACCCCCGGTCAGACCTGTCAGAGGAGGGACGATGCCGCACATTAGGCAGCAGCCAACTGATTACGGAGGATTTCCCTATAGTATTTGAGTTTGTCTCCCTCTCAATAGCGGGGAAAAAAAGGCTTCCATTTTGGCCCGGTAGCGAGGGTCCAATAGGGTGGAGAGCCAGAAGTCATCCTCTGCCGGATGCTGACTATTCGGCTGTCATACCCAGGCAAATAAGCTGCTGGGGCCATCTGCACAAGTGACTCCGAGGGGCTCCCTGCCTCCATTTCCACTGTATACTGCCAGGTGCTTGGGGGTCATCTCCCTCTTTCTTCCTCATCTCCATCCACCTCCTCCAGCTGCTCCTGCCCCTTTCCTCTCTTGTCCCCTGGGTAGAAAATCCATCATTTCACCAAACAATGCTTTTTGCTCCAATGTCCTCCTCCTCCATTTCAGTCCCCACCGGACTATGTGGCCCGAGATGTAGTCGCCAGTCTTCCAGTCCCCTGCCCAGACAGATTTTTCAGCATCTGTTCCAGGACATGAAGCAGTGGATGATGTTATTCACCCCGTAGTCCTGGGACTGACAAATTACGTCGCCTCCTCGAATGGCCTCAACAAAGGAGGTGTCACGCATGAGCTGCACTGGCTAACATCAAATTTTCACAGGGGAGTACTTCTGTCTCCCTGGATCATCAAAAAATCGTTAATGGCCTTTCTCTGTTCATACAGTCGGTCCAACATGTGCAGGCTGGAATTCCAGCGGGGGGGAAACATTATATCAGATGTGTTGGGGGGCCGTTCTGCCGCTGCAATCGAGGAGGGTGTTCCTGGCTTTGTACGAATGGATTAAGTGCATGCACAGTTTCCTGGCCATTTTCAGAATGTTCTGAAGATCGGAGGCCGTCTTCAGGAACCTTTTCACACCCAGAGTGAACACGTGCGCCATGCAGGGCGCATGGACCACCCCTCCTGGGTTTGCAGCGCGGACACCATGTTCCTCCCATTGTCCTCCCCATGGTTCGATTTGCAGTTGGCGTGAAAAAGGCACACATCGATTTCTTGTTTGCATGACGCGGAGCAGTTCCTCCCCTGGTGACTTCGTTCGCCCAGGCAAGCCAGGTGTAAAAACTGCGTGACACCGCTGTGCCCCTTTCACATGTGGTATGATGGAGCAGTATTTGTGGAGGCTGGGGATGGTGGTGGTGGTGGAGGAGGAGGAGGGGACATTGGGCAGGTGCAGCAGTTTGACAACGTGGAGGAGAAAGCGGGTCTCCCGTCCAAGTTGTTGGTGTGCCCGGGCTGGAAGCACATTCAACCCAGTGGGCCGTAAAGGACATGTACTGGCCCTGACCGTAGTTACAGCTCCAGACTCCGCGCTGCCGTGCACTTGGAACAAACCCATAAGCTCAAGGTTGACCCCCCTTCTGTTCTACATATTTATGAAGTGCTGGTACTGCCTTTTTTGGAAAATTAATTACGGCTTGGAACTCTCCATCTTGGCTCGGCACAAGCCATTAGTTTTCTGAACGGTGCAGAGTCAACCATTTGGAAAGGGAGGGACTGCAGTACAACAACTTGGACAGGAGCCGGTCAAACTGTGCACCTTAGGATGGTTGGACGCATTACTGTTGTCTCTTTGCAATCTCCTCGCTGAACGACTGGGGCGCCCTGAGTGCGAGGAGCAGGAGCATTTTGGACCGGGGGATGATTGTCAAAGAGAAACAGCTCCTTCTGCAGAGGTGGTGGAGCCTTGATGGCTGCAATGGCATGCATTTCCACTGGGCGCTGCTTTCTTTCTGTTGCTGCGGCGGCAGGATGGACCACCACATCTGAGCAACGTTTCTCCAGGCCACCGGATGGTGACGCTGAATGTGTTGACGTAGGGCCGTGGTGCCAACGTTAGTCCCTGGCCAGCTTCACTTTTGCCCACAGATTTACATATACCCATATTCGGCTCCTCGGTGTCTTAGCAAAGAACTGCCCACCGCCGAGTATGGATTTTACTGCCAACGCTCCGAACTGAGTGACTACTGCCGCCCCTGCCTCGCTGAGCCCCCGTGCTGCTACTTTCTTGGACCCGCGAAGCGGGTTTTTTACCCCGTGGCCGCTTGGCTCCCGACCTCAAAACTGCTGCTATCCTGCTGACTCACGCCACGAACCCCCTTGCTGTCTGCGTGCTGCCTGACGCGCAAGCTGACGCCTCTTCTCTGACGATGATGAAGCCCTTGCCTCACCCCGGCTCCCAAGTGCGGTCGGCTACATTTCATCCCATTTGTGTTTCATCGTCACTGCTGTCCTCATCACCCGGGTTTTGGTTTTGCCGAGACTGACTTCTCACAACATGACCTCCCATGCCACTCTCCACATCAATACTTTTCCGCCTACTGCAAAAAAGCAGGCGATATTGGCCCCATTTCTTCGCTGCCAAGTAGCTGCTGACTGCCCTCCTCAAATTGTTTTATCCTCGCTATATAGTGGCGCTGAGCCCAGACCCCATAGTAGATCTCTGGCTGAGGGAACCGGATGGGACAGAGGCGGGCTGAGGACAGGCGAGGGCCGCGACCCGCTCCCGGGCCTGCCAAAATAATGGTTGTGTCTGAGGTTCCCAACCGACTCTTGGCTGGGTTGTCAGTTTTCATCTGGGAGGAAGAGGATGACCTAGTCAAACCAATCAAGAAGCCTTGGGTTGCTGAACAACACACGGCTGCTAGATGACAGCGGCAGTTGTTTGGGCCCCACTGAGTAACCCCCGCTGCGGGCGTCTCCTTGCTGTGCTGCGACCTGGGCCTGTTCCAGGAATGTTTGTGCCACTGCCCCTCGCAGGTGCAGAGCCTGCCACCTCTCTGTCTGACATACTGTTTGTTCTAAAATGTACAGCCACTGCGTGATGATGATATCTGTATCTGATAAAATATAAACCCTGTTTTTGACTCCAAATGAACCAGTAAAAAAGCTTGGGTAACCTTGGATATAAATTGCGCTCCACAAATGGCCCGGAAAAATTTACTTGTATGTGTCGTTTAAAAACACTGTGTGTTTTACTAAATGTAAAAGCTCAAACAGGCTTAATTAACCTTCGGACATGAATTAGGCTACAGGAAAAATGGATATATTTTGGCGTTGAAAAAGACGGTTTATTTTGTCGCACACCAGCAAAACAGCTTTAATTAACCCCCGGATGTAAATTGCGCCAAAGAATTGAGCCCCACAAATAGTAGCTTTGTAGCGTGTTACAATTGCGTGTTTTCTACGCCACACAACAAGAGATACAGTTGTAATTAACCTTTGCTTGTGAATTAGGCTACAGGAAAAATGTATATATTTTGGCGTTGAAAAAGACGGTTTCTTGGGTCAGCACACCAGCAAAACAACCCCTTAATTAACCCCTGGATGTAAATTGCGCCAAAGAATTGAGCCGCACAAACTAGTAGCTTTGTAGCGTGTTACAATTGCGTGTTTTCTACGCCACACAACAAGAGATACAGTTGTAATTAACTTTTCCTTGTGATTTAGGCTACAGGAAACATGTATATATTTTGGCGTTGAAAAAGACGGTTTCTTGGGGTCAGCACACCAGCCCAAAAAAAGTTAATTAAACCCCCGGATGTAAATTGCGCCAAAAAATTGAGCCGCACAAACTAGTAGCTTTGTAGCGTGTTACATTGCGTTTTTTACGCACAACAACAAGAGTACAGTTGTAATTAACCTTTGCTTGTGAATTAGGCTACGGGAAAAATTTATATATTTTGGCGTTGAAAAAGACGGTTTTTTTGTCAGCACACCCGCAAAACAACGCTTAATTAACACTGGATGTAAATTGCCCAAAGAATTGAGCCCACAAATAGTAGCTTTGTAGGTGTTAAAAATTGCGTGTTTTCTACGCCACACAACAGAGATACAGTTGTAATTAACCTTTGCTTGTGAATTAGGCTATAGGAAAAATTTATATATTTTTTGGGGTTGAAAAAGACGGTTTCTTGGGGTCAGCACACCAGCAATACACTGCTTAATTAACCCCTGGATGTTAATTGCGCACTAGAATTGAGCAGCCAAAAAAGAGTGGTATTTGTTTGTTAAAAACGCTGTTTTTTAAATGAATAAACAGGAAAAATGGCTTAGATCCCACTTGGATATTGAATGTTAGCAGTGCGTGGTCAACTGGATTTTTAGATCCAATTTCCCCCAAAAAATCAGAAATAGAAAAATTAAGAGAACGTCTCTGAGAAGCTGAGGACACCCCCCAGAAATCGCTAATATAAAAATCCATTCTTCAGTAAGAGCTTCAGCCCGGCAGCACCTTCCCTGCTCAGTACAGTGAGAGGAGTTGTGAGCTCCCAGCGTGCGCCCGGACTTTATAGTGTGGTGACGTCACAGAAACCCGCCGGTCTCTGATTGGCTTACTCTCTGCCCAGGTCATGCAGGGTATGCCCTTCTTCCTCCCAGAGTGCTTTGCCCCATTTTGCGCCATGTGCTCGCAGCATTTTTATCAATCAAAAGCACACTTCATTCCCCGAGGTACCCAAAGTTCGACTTCGTTCCGAACCGAAGTTTTCCTGAAATTCTAAACGAATTCCACTTCGTTAGAATCGATTCGCCCATCTCTAATAGACTTATATGTATGGGCATAGCTAAAGACTAACGTTCCTGGTGCAAAACTTCAGCTTGGGCCCCTTTAGTCCTAGACAACGGCTGTGGGCAACTACTTTTTAATAACAGGTTCCCTACTTAGCGTGACCGATATCTGTGGTGTAGCGTGCCACAGAAAATAATTTCTGCTTAAAATGATTGTCCAATAGAAGAAAATTCATCTGAAATAGTTCCAGGCATCAGAAAAAAAGAAAAACAAGTTAAACAGTAAAAGCATCAGGCCCATTTAGCCCCTCCCAGGGGGTGAACAGGAAAAAAAAATGAAAAAAAATTAAAAAAAAAAATGCCGTTTTTTGGGTTATTTTTGTTGGAGTTAAACCGTACAGTTTAATTGACGTTTTCTATATTCTGCTGGTAAGTACGTATACAAGAGCCAAAAAGTACCACAACATTATCACCACATGTCACCACTATAGTGACTAATACCATCAATCCATCAAAATATTAGTGACCAAACCAGTATATCAAGGCCAATGCTACCAACAACAATAATATACAAAGAACAAATAATACCACAACATATCACTACCATATAGTGACTATTACCACTGTTTTTTTTACTGTAAAAATCAATATACCAAGATCAATAATAATACACAAGGACCAATAGCCATGTACAAGGACCAAATAATACCGCAAACCATGACCACATATCACCAGCATAAAAAGACTGAATAAAACCATTGTATGGTTACTGAATATAACTCATTACACGAAGACTACTATTATCTCCATACAGTGCCTGTATAGTGGTAGATTCCAGTTATATATAGGTGCTCTATAGACAAATTATTTCAGTGCATTTACATCCAGTGAGTCACAGGAATGTCTTCTCTGATGGGAGTCCTTCTCTTTTCTTTTTCTTTTTCAACCGGCCCAGATCGCCATGATGACTTCTCCTGGCCAGGACTCATCCCTGTGGAACTTACCATGCAAACATCTTCAACTCCTCACTTTTCCAGCACTTCCCTACCACTGTACAAATGGCAATAACGTCCCCCATGGTTCCCTATGCAGTAATTGTACCCCATACAGGGAAAATGCCTCCAGACAATTATAAGTCCCCCACCTGTGCCACCAGTAGGTAGGTACACACCCCATATAGTAGACAGATCCCCTAAATTAGGAAAGCAGATAGACGATGTAGGTTAGACCCTCAAAATTAGCAGACTCTTCCTATTAATTAAGATGCAAAGTACTGCGGCGCTTACATCCACAAAGTCACAGTGACGGATATCCTATTTGGATGCAAGTGCCGCAGTACTTTGCTTATTACTTCCCTGACACGATCTTCTGTGCTCTGGAGCTCAGCTGCTGGCAGCTTCAATGAATTCCACCTTAAAATAAAAGTGCTGAGTGTTGTGCCTCTAAGGTGAGTGAAATATTAGATTAGAATCTTGACCCGTACCTGCTTCCCTAGGAGAGTGACGCTCTGTGTTTTTTTTTTTGTTTGTTTGTTTGTTTGTTTGTTTTATTGGGGGTAAAGTAGGGAAAGTCCCTTTTTTGTATAAAGCCCCCTTTAGATGACAAGCCCCCTATTACATAGGTAGATAAGCCCCCTATTACATAGGTAGATAGTTAGGCCCCCATGGGGTAGCTATACAGGCCTCCCACAGTAGGTAGGTATATAGTTTCACCTTAGAATATAGGTAATAAGGTCCCCTTAGTAATTATACAGATCCACTAAGTAGGTGACAAGGTATATAGTCCCCCATTAGGTTGCCCCTCAGTGTTTATACAGACCACTTCAGTAAATATGTATGTGTATAGTGCCCCACAAAAGGTAGGAGGTATATAGTCTCCCATTAGATAGCTATATAGATTCCCCTCAGTAGATAGGTAGGTTTGTATATAGGGCCCCCCAATAGGTAGGTACATAGGATCCCCCAGTAGATATGTTGATATACAGGGTGTCCCCAGTAGGTAGATGGGTATATAGGGCCAGTAAGTAGGAAGGTACATAGGCCCCTTCAATAAGTAGGTTGGTATATAGGTCCCCTCCAGTAGGTTGGTAGGTACATAGGCCTCAGAGTACATAGGTAGATAGAAGGGCTGTGGAGTTGGAGTCTTGGAGCCGACTCCCAAAATATATAAGTAGTTGGTCCAGTTAGCTCGATGCAGTGCAAAGAGCAGGAGGAATTGGGTCCGGCCAGTGCTACTGTTCCCATATCTTCAGCCTTCTCACATGAAGAGTGTAATTGATGGCATGGAGCAGGCAAAGCGCTGCCCCAGAGGAAAAGATTCTGCTCCCATGACAAACCGATTTCAGTAAAATTTTTCACCAGCTTTCAACGAAGTAGAAGAGCTCACCCATCCAACAAAACGGACTGTGGCTGAGGCAATTCCTTTATGCCCTGACATTGTTAAAGATGTTGCCCCTGTGGTCACCGCTTTGCCCCCCACCCAAGTTCGTATAGAGAGGCCGTTCTCTAGCCTGGAAATAATGAGATCAGATGTGAGGTCATGTATGCTGGATCTGATGGAGGCAATACTATTTCTCAGAACAAATTCAGAGACTCCACAAATGTTCCTGCAGCATTTTGCATATTTAATATTTTTTTGTGTTCTAAAGTCATATCCAATAAATATATTTTTTACACTGACAAGCAAAATGGTAACAATGTTTTTAAACTGTGACTTTCAGGCTCCATATAGTCTCCAAAAAATTGGGAATCTTACAAGAGATCAAAGAGTGACTTTTGATCACTATATTTACTATTTTGCCATAGGCAAACTTAAACTCTATCAGTTCTCTCTCTGTAAAATACTAAAACATAACGTTTATTAAGTTTGCCTATTTCAGGCTCCATATCTCACCATCCACTACAGCTTTGTACATGAGGCTACTGTAATTTTATATACAGTCATCTTACTTATCTTATACATAAATTTGGCTTGCTAGTATTTAGCATCTGCTTAGTTCTGCAGATTATTTCCTGTAACTGCATTGTTATGGTTTTGTTCCTAAAAATCAAAATCTTTATTTTTATTATTTTTTTAGTATTTGAGAAATCCACCTTTTGGTTTTCAGCTCTGCCTGAATCCTTCTGGGCTCTGGATCAGATTCAAGCATGTCTGGACCAAAATTTTATCTCTGGTCTTTTCTGCACATTCCCAATGTTGGTGCAGACTGGACTTGGATACAAATACAGCTTTATCTTCAACTCTACCCACAAGTATTCAAAATATCAAAACATTGTTACCCTTTTGCTTGTCAGTGTCTGTTCTAGCTAATTAGCTTGATTATTATATCAAAAGATGATAAACAGACTGATGTTACCATTTTACTACAGTAAAGTTATCACTTAAACATGCACAATGTATGAGGGAGTCAGAGGTTTGGGAAATTGAGGAGTCGGGGACAGGGCTTTAGCTTGCCGACTCCACAGCCATGGTAGATAGACATATAGGGGCACCCCACTATACAGTTTCCCCTAGGAGGTAGATGGGTATTTAGGGCTCCATGTTTGTTTAAAAAAAGAAAAAAAAACTCTCCCCATTCTCTTGTTGAACACTTCTGTAGCGGGAGGCATGACCTCACACCACCTGCTCTGGGACATCACTTCCTGCATCTATTAGGCCCTAAAACTAGCCATAGGCTTAGAGCCTAGTACAGGCAGCAGTGCAATGGCATCATTACATTGCACCACTACCACCAGAGGGCTAAATGGCCAGGATTCGTGGATCGTGTGACCCAGTGATGCAGCTGTATGGTGAGGGGGGCCTGTGGGACCCCTAGCTCATGGGCCCGGTCACAAGTTCAACCTCTACGACCCTTGTAACTACACCACAGTTTATATGATTTATGTGTTAAAAGCTGATTTAAATCTGGATAAGACTCCTTGAGAGAGTGACTCCGCCCATACAGTGATTGACCGCTAGCTTTCCCTGAATCATTGTGTACTGAGTCACTCACTGCATGTGGGTGAGGTCAGCAGTACTTTCAGTTTTAATTTTAAGATCTTCTCTGTTTTTCTACTCAAAAATTCAGCATCAAATCATATACACCTATTTAACAGAAAGCTCAGCTTCTCTCCCTTTATCATATCCTGCGGTCAGATTTGAGTAACAAGAATCCCCTGATGGATTTCCTTTAACCCATTTCTTCAGGCTTGCCTATAACCTTCACTAAACTTGTCACTATTTCCTCCACAGACATGTCTGCCCCTCACCTCCTGTCTCTTTCCCCCTCCTTGTAGATTGTAAGCCCTTGCGGGTAGGGTCCTCTCTCCCTCTGTCGTGCCAATTGTCATTATCCCTTATCACTGTACTCGTTTGACTTATGTAATGTATGTAACCCCCTCGAATGTACAGCGCCCTGGAATCAATGGCGCTTTAAAATAAATAATAATAATAATAATAATAAGTTACAACAATATTGTGGTCAAAAGTTACAGTCACAGTTCCCCCACTAGTCACTGGAAATTGTCAATGAGCTTTTTATTACACCTAACAATATCAGCAGCACACAAAATTAGAATACGTTGAAAAAAAAAACATTCCTGCTTTAAAAAAACACGAAAGTTTTTTGAGGTTTTTAGTTCACACTTTTTGCGCAAAATTGCTTAAGCCCACCTTCGACTTCAACGAGATCTCAAATGCAGGTGGGTCCTACACTACCTTACACTAACGCTATATTTCTCTGTGGTCCTAAGCAATTTTGCGCAAAAGAACCTCAAAAAACTTTAGTGTTTTCTTAAAGCAGGAATGTTTTTTTTTTCAACGTATTCTAATTTTGTGTGCTGCTGATATTGTTATGTGTATTTAGATTACAGCCACAACAGCGTGCACCCATGTTTAAAGGTTTTTTGGAGGTGCTGAACCAAATATTATTTTTGAGCTTTTTATTAAACACACCCATAATATCTAAGCTAAACTCCCATAATTCAGCCTATGTTAGACAATTGTATAGTGTCTGGTATAAACATGACACGCAAATCAGCAGAGCATGCATTGGGTGATTTCAAAATGAACCTGACAGGTGATTTTTTGCTAACCTATCTGAGAGCAAGATATAAAGGAGAGAAGGAAGCTAAGCTCTGTGATATAATTTGGAGCAGGATTTCTAAATAAAAAGCAGAGAAAATACCTGCTCAACACCTTAAGGGCATGTCCACACTGCACGGGTTTTCGGACGGTTTTTCAGGCGGTTTGCGGTTTTGCAGACCACCTGAAAAAATGGCCGAAAATGAACAGAATGGGGCTCTATGGAAAACCCGTGCAGCAGTCCCCATTGCATGGGTTTTCCGCCCTGCGGTTTTTCCACCCGCGGTCCACCCGCAAAACAGTGTGTAAGCACAATCTTCCGTCTGGTTTCTGGATGGAATATGTGCTTCTCAATGTGAAGGGGGAGGGCTTTTCTCCGCTCATAGACTGGTATTTGGCACTTGCCGTAAGAACGCACCCTTAGGCCATGTTCACACGGCTTAAAATGGGCCGTATTTCGGTCCGTAATTACGCGCCGGAGTGCGCAAATTACGGGCTGAAAACGGCCCAGTCATTACGGTAATCCTCAGTTCTCATAGAGAACTATGGATTACGTCTCTTCTCCCTGCTCGGCGAATACGCCGAGGGGGGAGATAAGTGACATGTAAATTACCAGCGGCGCATACGCGCTGCTGGTAATGAATGTCTATGGGCAGGCGAGGTGCCGGCCCCCCGTACACTCCCCCGCTCACTCCCCCACCCCCGGCCACACGGCGTAATTGCGGGGCGTAATTACGTCCCGCAGTTAAGCCGTGTGAACATAGCCTTAAAGACAGTAGAAGTACTGATTAGCCCACCCACATACAGTGATTGATAGTCTTTCCTCTATCAGTGTGTGTACAGAGCAAACTGTCAATCACTGTAGGTGGCCAAGGTTAACAGGACTTTCATGTCTAAGATTTTCTTTGTTTTTAACTCTGTAACTCTACATTAAATCATATAAACCTATATATCATTGAGCTCAGTCTCTCTGTCTCTCCTTCTCTCTCGCTCTCTCTCCCCACAGATAGAGTACCATAAACCACCTGACAGGTTCTCTTATGATCCAAGTGTGCTCAGAACTCTGATAGAAGTGAACAGAAAGCACACCACACGGCCACCCCTCTATTTCCTGTGGCCTGAAGCAGCATAGGGTATTGGGGGGGGGGGATGAGATGGGAATAGTCCTTTAAGTGTCAGAAGTAAAAAGCAATTTTTCTCAAATGACAAGACTGCATTTCTGTAGAAGAACTGGATGTGGGTCTGTTTTTAGGTGATCTAAGGCTATTATTTATTTTCTGATATGGGTTATTTTTGGGAGGTTTGGTGTGTGTTCTGTATTTGTTCAGGGGTCTTATCGATATGTGTATTATTTTAGAAGGTGTGTATTCCTTTTGAAACGTATGTGCTGTTATTTGTGATCAAAATGCTGTAAATTGGGGGCTTGTAAATTGCAAGAGATTAAAGAAGTTTTCAAAAAACTTATAAACAAAAAAAAAATTGGGGAATTAGTTGCCTTTTAGCACATTGAGCATTCCTTTAATTTATACCAACCAGTTATCAAGGGTATTATTATTCTATTAAATACAAAATTACTCCATAGTTCCCTCTCCCATCACCACCATTCCACCGCTGCCAGAGCTCCATTGTTTACCCTGGTTCTTCACTAATGGTGTGACATAGATGGATCACATAATGCTGCAGCCAATCACTGTCCTCTGTGGTCACATTCTGTACATGCAGGCATGTGACTGCTGAGGCTAGAGATTGGTTGCTGCATCATGTGATTCATGAATGTGACAATATCCATGAGGGACTGGAGAAAACACTGGCACTCTGGCAGCACTTGGATGGGGGTGATAGGAGAGGTAAGTATAGGTTAATTTTCTATTTCAGCACAATGGGATGTGGTAGGGAGGTTGTAAAAGACTTGGAAAACCCCTTTAAGGTAAGAAAAAAAAAGCACAGCTTTCTATACATCGGTTTAATGCAACTTTTTAGAAATGTCTTTAATTCCCTTTGTCAAAGGTTTGCAACAATAACTATACAGTGTCC
Source organism: Phyllomedusa bahiana (assembly GCA_025379985.1). NCBI lineage: Eukaryota > Metazoa > Chordata > Amphibia > Anura > Hylidae > Phyllomedusa > Phyllomedusa bahiana. Next base: position 87,954 of record JAODAL010001952.1, read on the forward strand.
AAAACCAATGCATTGACTAAAGAATATACAGGTTCTGCAGCTATTGTGAAACCGTTGTAAATATACAACCTAAAATTAAACTGTACAAACAGAACAGTAGAAATCTATTTGAATACTTAAGTGTTAATTCATGTAGTATACAGCATGGCAGGAGGTCCATTGGACAGATATAATTTCTGAATATGACATCTCCATGGCTACAGACTCCAGGAGATAATAGAAAATAAATGACATAAAATATATACAATAACAAAGACAACAGTATAATTTGTCAGAAGCCTTCTCTAATCTCTTTTAAAACCAATCTCTGCCAAGACTAAAGGTTATTATCTTGTGATTTTTCTACTCCATTCTGTACCCCTCGCATCGTGTATGCTGTGTCAGTTCAATATAATTTTCCAACAGTAATGAAAACCAAGGAAAGATTAGTATGTAATGTTGTCTGACACGGTGACAGCTTGAGGTATATGCAAATGGTTAATAACAATAAATTAATTTTTTTCTCTTAACTGTGTATTGTGACCAGTCTTCCAGTATTGAGTAGGGCAGATTTTCTCCTTGCTGGCGATAATATGTAAAATTGCTGTCAAAGCAGATCAAGATGTTGACAATGCAATTCTCTGGGTTCAATTCCTGTTAGAATTCGGGGGATGACGTCTTAGAATCTCCGCGTGGTGGCATTTGCAGCAAATCTAAGTGGAACAGATAAGGAAGAGCTATCCATCTTTGGCACTAATCATAGATTTAGCTGATAAGCCCCTAACTTGTTATTTCTCAGTTTTAGGCCATGCATATGCTTAATAGCTAAGCAAACTTTTAGCTACAGCAGACAAGTTAGGAGATTATTTGACATCCATTTATATAATTCATTTTTAATCCATTCTCTGCAGCAGTAAAATTTAATGTTGAAGAAAGTAGGAGAATACTAAAAAGATGACTTAAAAAAGGCTGCTAGGTTTTGGCTTAGAGGGGCTGAGTAATTCCAAGTACAGTATAAGCATCACTGCAGTACATGCTGTACAAGGTCTGCTAAGTTATTTGTTGTCTGTATTTCAGGTGGTGATCGAGCCCTCTGGCTCTCACCTGTCAGGAGGGTTGTCAATGTGTGTTTTCACCGTGATGCTTATCCCCCCTGAGGGTGTCAGGAAACCAGTCAGTCCTTTAACTGGCTGAGTTTCCTTGTGCTGCTCACCCGTCCCCACCTGCCGCCTCCGCAGTCTTTTTCTTGGATTCCGGTAGCACCACCTCCTGGTGCATGGTACTCAAGGGGTGATGCCACAACGCTCAAAGACTTCAGATCAGTCAGTACCCCACCTTCCTCCGTTTGGGGGTAGTTAGGGGTCCCCGTTTCTTTTGATGGACTTGGAGGGCCTCAGGAATTCTGTTTTCCAGTCGCCCCCTAACGGCGGTGTTCCCACCATCGAGGGGGTCTTGCGAGGGTTGGGAGTATGGTCCCCCCTTGCCCCTGGCCGGCACGAGGCAACAGAGCATGTCTGTGGTACCGCACAACCGGGCTTGGCACTTTTTGCTGGGGGTAGGATTGTTTCCCCCAGGGGCTGTGTGCACGGCTTACCCACTTTTGGCGCTCTGGGGCCATTCCGACAGTCCAAGCCGCGGGTCGTGCTGCCGCAATTTCAAATCTAGTTCCCAGCTTCTGTGAGGCATAGGCTGCAGCTAGGCCACGCCTTTTCATCTCCCAATTGGTTCTGGGCCCCTCCCAGGATGGGGCAGGGCCTTCAGGAACCCAGGTTTGTGTTTGGGGGGAGCCTAATCGACATTTTCTGGTGTTCTCATGGCTGCTGCTTGCTGTATATCTCCTGGCTTCCGTGGAGGACACAGCACCTTGGGGTGGTAAGTTGGCTTTCTTTGGGCCATCGATCCCTGCCCCGCACACCCTGCAGCCATGTCTCTGTCCAGGGTGGAAGGGTCAAAACCTCCCAAAGCAGTGGCAATTTATTTCGCCTGTGCCCATTGCCACCACCTGCCAGGAGTTGATGGCCCTAGAATGGGCTAGGTCTCTCTCACTAGCAGTAGGCGACCTGTCCAGACTGTCCCAGGTCGTATGCCATCTTCTTGCCACCCAGCCTTGCACCTCCCAGGGCCCTGTGCCCAGCACATCCTGTACGGGGGCTTCACATAAGAGGGTTAGAGTTTTCTCTTCCCCGTTATCACCCGAGCTCTCTCCGGACAGACAGTGGACGGAGATAGAAGCTCCAGGTCTGGTTATTGACTTTTCTGGGGACCCCTTTGGTCTTTCCTACTCATCCGGAGTTTGAGAAACTAGTTGTCAGGGAGTGGAAACATCCTGACAGGCATTTTTTTTCCTACCAGACAGCTTAATACCCTTTGTCCTTTCCCTAAGGCATCAATGACAAAGTGGTCAGGGGTGCCATCCCAGTCTCCAATGCTGCAGCCCTAAGTGACCGCACAGACAAGTGTTTTGTAAAGCTTTTTTTTAATCTCCCAAGGTGGCTCTGAGACCTACATTTGCTTCATTTTGGATCAGCAAAGCCTGCATGGTCTGGTCCAAACAGCTGCAGCAAAGACTATCGGCTGCGGCCTCTACGGAAGAGCTGCTGGATCTCACTTTCGAGTTCAAGGGTACCACTAAGTTTCTGTGTGCGGCTTCCCTGGACTCAGCCAATTTAGCGTCAGGAGAGCCGGCTAACGCTGTTGATGTTAGCCGCTCTTTGTGGTTGAATTCTTGGTCGACTGATACAGCCTCCAAGAAAACGCTTATTGTGCTTCCCTTCTCTGGTGGTAAGCTGTTTGGGAAGCGTTTGGACGAGATTATTTCAAAGGCCACAGGGGGTCATAGTGTTCTCCTCCGTCAGAATCAGCCAACGAGGCACTGCCCACACAAAAGACGTTCCCGGTTGCAGTCCTTTTGGTACGTTTCATATAGACCGACTGCAGGGAAGGTTCCCTGCACCACACGAGCCAAGTGGTCCGCAGCCGAGCCAGCGTCATTCTGGCTGTTTCACACAATATTGAAAGTTCCTTCCGCCAAGTCTGTCTTCGCCTGAAGGTCTGCCCCCACCCAAAGACTCTTATTGGGTGGAGGGCCATCTCCTCCGGTTGTAGGAGATATGGCGGGTCCATGTCGACAACGCCAGGGTTCGCGAGGTCATCTCTTCAGGGTACAGGATTCATTTTATATCCGATCGCACAACTTTTTTTTCTATCCTTCATGCCCATCTCTTCGTCTTGGGTGTCCGTTTTTTCAGGCGATTCATGCCCTCCTCATTGAAGGGGTAATCATGCCGGTCCCTGAGTCCAAGCACTTTCTAGGTTTTTACTCAAACCTCTTTATGGTCCCCAAAAAAGACGTCTCTGTAAGGTCGGTGTTGGAACTCAAGGAACTCAACCGGTATGTGCGAGTTCCCAGTTTCCTTATGGAATCTCTTCAGTCAGTGGTGGCATCTTTGGAGCAGAGCAAGTTCCTCGCCACATCAGGGATGCTTACCTACAGGTCCCTATTGCCCAGGCCCACCAGTGGTTTCTGCGTTTCATAGTAGGTTCTCACCATTTCCAGTTCAGAGCTCTGCCGTTTGGCCTCGCGACCGCACCGACGGTCTTCACAAAGGTCCTGGCACCCCTGATGGTGATCCTTTGCATCAGGGGCGTTATCATTATTCTCTATCTGGATCACCTTCTAGTGAAAGTCTTGTCATGATGCACTGGTCTGGACAGCATCAGGATCACCCTAGACACCGCGTGCGCTTCAGTTGGGTCACCAGTTTCGTCAAATCCTGCCTGACCCCCATCTCAGAGAATGAAATGTTTCGGAATGATTCTCGACAATCAGGTAGCTATAGTGTTTCTTCCACCAGGGAAAATACAGCATTTATGGTTGGATGTTGCCCTGCTTTGAAAACACACCACATACACACTTCGCACTTGCATGCAGGTGCTCGGTAGAATGGTGGTTGCCTTTGAAGTGGTGGCCTTCATGCAGTTTCATTCTCGCCCTCTGCAATGAGCAATGCTGGTGCGTTGGGACGGTTCTATAGTGTTCCTGGACAAAGCAGTTCGCCTTCGACCCCAGGTCCGGGTCAACCTTGGCTGGTGGCTGGTCTCCCCTGCGCTTCATCAGGGGAAGTCTTTCCGGTCCCCTCAATAGCACTCTCGCATTGGTCCCCTCTCCTTCAGGGTCACCCAATTCGGATTCAGTCTAACAACACCACGGCGGTGGCCTATCTAAATCATCAGGGAGGTGCCAGGAGCTGGTCAGCTTTTCTGGAAGCCTCAAGGATCCTGCGCTGGGCAGAACGCTAGGTTGGCAACTTTCATTCCAGGGGTGAACTGGTTGGCCGAACATCTTAGCCGGGCATCGGCAAATCCCGGGGAGTGGGCTCTTATACCAGAGATTTTTCAGCTTCCCTGTCACTCCAGCCATCTATCTATTTGCACCTTGCCTCGTCATCACCCCCCCATTTATGTACCCAGGTTTTTCCCCGGGAAACCCCGGGGTTTTTTCTCGTGGTAAAGATGGCGGGTTTTCAATCTTAGAGTCATTTCTTTGTCACCTCCCCCCTCCCTGGCCCCCTACTTTTTTCAGTGCTCAAAACACCTCAAGACAAAAGGTACCAGTCATTCTCGTTCCCCCCAAATTCCCCCGCTGGGCCTAGAAAACCTGATCTCGTGGCCCTATTGACAGATTCTCCCTGGCCTTTTCCTCTATGACCAGACCTTCTTTCCCAAGGTCCTCTGTTCCACCCCACTTTACTGAGTTCCTTTTTACAGCGGGCTTTTTTGAAATTGAAATATAAAGTCTTGGGTTTTTTTTTTCGGACTCTGTTATCCGAGCCATGATTCAGGTAAGCCTCAATCGGCCCTTATTTATTAGTACACCTGTAAGGCCTATTTTGCCTGGGTGGGGGCCCAGGGATTTCACCTCATGGGATGCTCTGTGCCAAGAGCATCCCAAGCTTTCTTTTCTCCAGTCAGGTCTGGAACTGGGGCAGGGCCTTTCCCCCTTTTTGGGGGAGGAGATCTCTCCCTCTTTTCGTTTCAATCCCCTTTTTTTTTTTGCCTCTTCCCCCCCCCAAGTGGGGAACCTTTTTACAGGGGGGCCCCGCTAAAATTCTACCCCCCTCCCGGGCCCCAATAAAACCGGGAGATCTGAATCTTGTTTTGAAGGCCATGCAGTCTTAACCCTTTTGAAATCATTACGGGAAAAGTTCCTTGTTTTTTTCCTTTTTTGGGAAAAGGGGGTGTTTTGGTGGTCTTTAACTTTCCTTCAAGAGTGCTGAACTAGGCTCTATTTTATATCCCCTTTCTTGGGTATTGCATAAAAATAAAAGTTCTACACCCTTTCTTCGTTTTAGAAAGGTGGTTTTTTCATTTCATATCAATGAGGACTCCCCCCTGAATGTTCTACCTTTTTGTCCTTTCCTTCTCTCATCCGAAGTGGGTTGTTACATTGTTAGATGTTGTCAAAACCCCATTGGGTTCTACCTCTCTGCTACTAAAATCTTTTAGGCGCTTGGAGGCTTTTTTCCCAATTCTAGGACCCCCTTTTGCAGGGGTCTGGCGGCCTTTTGGGCCCCCCCCCATTGCCAGCCTGACGGGTCAAGCAATTTCACCCAAAAACCTTCTAGGGGTGATCCCCCTTCCATTCGGGTCCCACCACCCACCATGTGACGGTTGGTGGTTTGGGCGTTCAACACAAGCTTCAGTTTTAAAAAGGGTTTGCAAGCTGCAGGGGGTTTTTTTCAGTCCAATTTTTTTTCTAATTTTTTTTACCAAATCCATCCCTTGGGCCTCGGTTGCCCCGCAAGTTTCGACCAATGGTTCTCAGCAGCATTGTACAAAAGGGGTTGACACTGCTGATAAAGTTTTCTTCATAAAAAAATTTTTTTTGCCCGCCCCCGGGGACTGCTTTTGGACATCCCAAGGTGCTTTTTCCCCCTAAAAAATTTGACAAAAATTTGGATTTTTTGTACTTCCAAAAAAAAATCCTTTTTCTCTTTGATTCCATTGGGGGATACAGGTCCCTCTCTCCTTTTTATTATCCTCTTTTTCCGATTCCCATTTGACATTTTCTCCTTGGAACCAGACTATGATTTAACTTCTCTGCTACGGCTTTTGTACCAACTGATTAGTGTCAGCCTCCTAGACAAGGGCCTATACCCAAGGTGCTGTGTCCCCCAATGAATCAGATGAGAAAAGGATTTTACGTTAAGTGCAAAAATAGAAATTTCTCTTAGTATCTCCCCTGGATGGAGAAAGCGGGAAAAGTTTTTTCTATTCCTATAGGGAAACTACTTTTTACCCCCCTCTTTATCTATAACTCCTTTTTTTTCACAGGGATTTCCCCATAAAGTTTTTTGTGGTTAAAGTCTTGGTCGACTGACGCAGTCTCCAAAAAGACACTTGCTGCTCTTGACTTTTCCGGCACCAAACTTTTTTAGGAAGCATCTGGACAAGATAACCTCAGAGGCTATGGGTGGTCGTAATTTTCTTGTCCCTAAAAGATTCCCCCTTGTGGCAGTTTGCCCCCGCAAAAACAAACCTTTCAGCCCTTTTTTTGGGGAAATTCTTTTAAAATAGGCTTTTTGGGTTTTAAAAGAACCTCAGTTGGGTCCAAGAGGCTATCTGCGAAACCAGCACCTTTCTTGGAAAATTGTTCTAAAACGTCCAGACGCCACTCTGCCATGACTCTCTTGGCCTGAGGGCTTTCCCACACCCAAAGGATCCTGTTGGGGGGTTTTAGGGTTGGTGTCCCCCTCCCTTTTTCGGGAAGTCTGGAGCCAAGAAAAGAGCCGTTTGGGGAAGTCTCTTATCGGAACATAATCACCACTTCATTCCCCCATGCCCTCTTCACTCAGGGTGTAATTATGTCAGTCCCCGATTTTCAGCATTTTCAGGGTGTTTCAAAAAAGACATCTCAGTCAGACCTGTTCTGGCTCTCAAGGAGCTCAACCATTATGTGTAGGTTCCAGGTTCTGCATCGAGTCTCTCTGATTAATAATTACAGCTCTGGAGCAAAAAATTTTTTTTCCACCAAACATCAGGGACGCTTACCTGCACATCCCTATCCCTCAGTCCCACCAGCATTTCCTTAGTTTCGCTGTGGGTTCACTGCATCTCCAGTTCGTGGCTTTGCCATTTGGCCTTGCTGCATCGCCAAGGCTTTCACCAAAGTCCTGGCACCCCTCATGGTGTTTCTTTGCATCAGGGGGATTGCCATTATTACTTACCTAAACGACCTTCTTGTGAAATCGCCGTCATGAAGCGCCAATATTGACAGTATCTGGATCAGCCTGGATACCTTGACCTGTTGAGGATTTCAAATGCGAAAATTTGCTGGCTCACCAGTGGATTTATTCCCGGGCATGATCCTTGATACTCATTCAGCCAGAGTATATATTCCGCCAGATGAGTTTCAGCACTTCCGGTCAGGCATTTCGCTTGTTTGGAAATGCTCTCCTGTATACCCTTCATACTAACATGCAGGATGGTTACAGCCTTTGAAGCTGTGCCCCTTCCCCAGTTTCATTCCGCCCTTCCAGTTGGCTTTCTAGTCCTGGGATGGCTCCTTTTTTTTCCTGGACAAGGAAATTTGCTTCCCTCCCAAGTTTTTTCGACCTCCACGGTGACTGGGGTTTTTTCCTGCCTATTAGGGGGAAGTCCTTTCTTCCTCCACAATGGCTGATCATCACCACCAATGCCAGCCTTGCCTTGTGTGGAGAGCAGTGTTTGGCTCCCGGATGACTCAAGATCTGTGGTCTCACAGAGAATCTCTTCTATATATGAATGTTCTAAAACTCCGGGCCATTTTTCTAGTGCTCTCTCATTGATCCCTTCTTCTTCAGGGTCACCCAATTCGAGTTTAGCCCAACAAAGCCTTGCCACTTTCCTGGAGACTTTGAGGATCCTTCATTGGATGAAATGCTCAGTTTCTTCCCTGTTAGCAATTTTTAAATTTGGGAGGAGAAAATTGCCAAACTCTTTTGAAAGGGGTTTCAGTTAATATAGTATATAGCAGACATGTCTTTAAAAAAACCTGTAAAATTTATTAAATGACCATCAACAAGTTAAAATCATTACAACTTGCATTTTTGGGAGGGTTTGTCCAACAAGCACAGATACAAAGTTCTGAATTATAGCAAACATTCGATGCATGCGGGGGGAACGTGTAGCCTCAGCGAAGCGGGCAACAGGTCGGACGTCTCATGCCCGTAGGAGCACGTTCAGAGGCGTCCTCATTTTTCAAACATGCCCGGACATGATGGACTTTCCTTAATCGTTAAACCCCTTTAAAACTAAATGCTGCAAGTAAGTCAACAAATATAAAAACATTATAAAACCAATACTTAAAAAAACCTTTTGGCTGGACTCTTCATCCCCTTTTGGACTTAGAGTGTCTAACCTGTGAATCCATAGCGCTTCTCTGCGCAATAGGATTTTCTCATTTGAAACCCCTTCGAGTGGTTGTATTTGCTCTAGTATACACCACCGAAGTTCAAAAAACCCCATGCCTTTTCAGAAAATATTGGCTCGGTACTTTCCCAAATTTCTTCCTTTTTTACATGTTTGATTTCCACTTTTTTTTTTTACCATGTATTTGATTTTCAGACAATGTTCATTAATTAAAATTTATGGGACGACCAGTCTGCCCTACGTAGCCCATACCGCAGGGACACTTCAATAAATATATTACATTTCTGCTGTTGCATGTTTGTTAACCCTTAATATCTACTTTATATCCTGTTGTTGTGTGAGTTATATATGAACCACTTATAATCGAATGGCAATTTTGGCAGTTTAAACAGACAAGTTCCAGAATTTTGTGTGGTTAATGTTTTTTGGTTATTTATTTTTTTTTTTTTTTTACTATATCTGAACGAGTTAACCAATTACCTAATGTCTTGCCTTTTCTGTAAATGAATCTAGGATATTCTCTAAACAGATAACCAAATTTCTCATCACTAGCCAAAATGGACCAGTGTTTTTTATTGGTACGTTCGATGAATTTACTTTGTCTACCATATTTGCTAATAAATAAAAATGTTTCCATTTTATTTTTGGGTTTAGACCTAAGTAATTGATTCCTATCCATTTGAGCTATTTCCAGTCCCATTTTTTTCTATCTGGTTTATCTTTCCCCTTTGTTTTTGAATTTTTTTAATTATTTTTTTTATTTGTTTTTTGTAGGGTTCAAAATTGGGAAAATATTGTTTACTCTAATAAGCTCTTTCGGGATAGCTTTTAAATATTTAAAAATGATACTTTTTTATGCAATATATTGTTGCATTCCATAGGTTTCGTGTATAGTGACGTTTCTAATCCAGTAGTGGTCTTATTAATCTCTACGTCTAAATAATTGATTACATTTTCCTCTACTGTAGCTGAAAATTGGATTAAGGGGTGGTGAGAATTAAGCTTATCCAAAAAATCATTAAGTTGCTGACGTGTCCCTGTCCATAGAATGAGTATGTCATCGACATATCTAAACCATTGTTGTATATGTGGAGGTGAGCCATGTTGAAAAACATGTGTATCTTCAAAAAATGTCATGTACATATTCGTGGTGCGAGGGGGCCCCCTAAAAAGCCTTGAACTGGAAATTTAAAAATTTTTCCCCAAATCAAAAATTTTTTTGTTAAATTGTATCCATAATGCTTAAAAATTAAGTGTTGGGTTTGGGTTGTAGGATCTTCACTCAATGTTTGTCTAATGACTTCCATCCCTTCTTGATTGGGTATATTAGTATAAAGTGATTTGATGTCCAATGTCACTAAATATAGCACGTAAATATACACTGCATAAAAACGTTTCCCATGTATATATACAGGGTGTTTCAGCTTCTCTGCCAGAGGTGGGGCAATCCAGACATTAAGTTCACATCCCGCAACAATCCGCTCCTAAGTTATGTATCCTCGTCCCGATATCCTCTGACTCTCAGTGTAGACACGATGCTTCTTGTTTGGAGACAGTTAACGCTGGTCTCCATTTTTTACTCTCTCTCTTCTCCTCCTCTCCTGCTCAAATGCCTCAAGAGCGAGAGGTTTAGAGGCCATACTCCTCACTCCAGATTAGCCCTGCAGGGCTTGGTACACGGTTCGCATCACCTTGTTGGCAATTGTCCCATGGCCTCTCCCTCTGTGCGCAGACCTCCTCCTTTCCCAAGGTCTTCTATTCCACCCCACTCAGCTGCATTTGACAGCATATCTGTTGAACCAGCAATTTTTAAAATCTCCTGGTCTCTTAGACTGTGGTTCGGACAATGATATGTACCCAGAAGCCACATTCTGTATTTAGTATTGTACCTTGAAAGCCTTCTTAGCCTGGTGCATGACGTGTGGTTTCCACCCATCTGGTTGTTCCACCCCGCGAGTACTATCTTTCCTCCATTCAGGTCTGGGACTGGGCCTTGGCTTCTCCTCCTTGAGAAGACAGATCTCTGCCCTCTGTTCTTTTTCAGTGCACCTTGGTCTCCCTTAGGTCCTTAGGTCAAGACTTTTTTGCAAGTGGTCGTTCGTTCCACCCCATTTGTTCATAAGCCAAGCAAGCCATAGAGCTTAAATCTTGTTTTGAATGCCATACAGACTTCACCTTTTGAACCATTGTGAGAAGCTTTCCTCCGTTTACTTTCTTGGACGGTGGCTTTTCTTGTGACCATTACATCCATCTGTTGAGTGTCTGAACTGGTGGCTCTTTCATGCAGATCCCCCTTTATGGTTCTTCATAAGGACAAGGTCGTCCTACATTTCATACCTTCGTTCTCCCTAAGGTGGTTTCCTCGTTCCACTTTAATGAAGACATAGTTCTGCCTTCGTTTTGTCCCTCTCGACAGTCTTTGCATTGTTTTGGTGTTATCTGTTCGGATCTACTTCACTGCCACTGAATCTTTCAGACGTTCCGACTCCCTTTTTGCTGTTCCAGAGGGCCCACATAGAGGCATTGTGGCCCAGCTGGGCCCAGTCTGCAATTTCGGAAGCCTACCAGTCCAGGGGTGAACCTAAAATAAATATTGATTGATACATTTAAAACCATTTTTTTAAAAAAACGGTGTATGCTGGCATGGCAGCAAAGCAATGCAAACACAACAAAATATCTGAAGCACTCTACAAACACTAAGAGACAGCTAGAGATAACAGAAATTATTTCAAAATGCATTTCTGCTACTTTCTGAATACATGAAAATGTGAGGTTCTTAGCGCACATTGTTAATCAAAATTGCGAGAGACCAACTACCAATGACAAGATGACTTCAGTTCAGATGGGAACCTACTCTGACATTTTACCTCACTTGGGGCCACGTGTATGAAAACTGTCTAGATCTAAAACTCACTTTGTTACCCACAGCAGTCAATCAGAGCACCACTTTCATTTCATATAGTGCTCTGAAAAAATTAAAGAGATGCTCTGAATGGTTGCTATGGGCAACAAAGAGAGTTTTAGACCTAGACAGTTTTCATAAATTTGTCCTTTGGTGTCTGTTCAGACTTCCATATTTTCAGGGAGAGAAGGGCCCAACTATATTCTGCTCTGATTAAAAACAGTCTGTGTGGATAGGCAGAGTTAACAACCAAATTAGAGGTCAGCCACTTCCCCATGCAAACAATCCAAAAATAAAAGTTGAACAGCACATCCAAAACAATTTTAAAGAAATTTATGTAAGTACATGCTGGTGTGGCAGCAAAGCAATGCAAACACAACAAAATAGCAGCACTCTACAAATGTTAAGAGATCGTTAAAGTGAACATAGGAGATATTTTAAAATGTATTTCTGCTATGTTTTGAGTACATGAAAATTTAAGGTTCTTGGTGCACTTTTTTGTTCAAAGGTGCAAAAGATCATCTACCAACGACCTGTTCACCTCAGTTCAAATGTGATGAAATGGTTCAAAGCATGGGGTTCAGCCATCAGCTGAGCTGCGGAACAATCCCTTCCTTGCTTCAGGAAACAGAAGATAGTCTACATTGTAACTGTTAGGCATTTTCTACAATTTCTCCCTTTTTATTTAATTACTGTATTGCATGTATGTTCCCTTATTGTATCTGTCATGATAAAGTGGTGGATCCGCTTAGTCATTGCGAGAAATGACTTGAACCACGCCATGGAGCTAGTCTAAGGAGCTACACACCACCTCTCCCCCATCGGTGTTCACCAGAGCCTGCCGCAAGTCAGGTTGGACCTGACTGTGGGGATCTCCCAGGTCCCTGCCGCTCGTGATGACAGCCGATGTGCCAAACGCAATAAACAGGGCCAAAGGAAAATGCTAGTTGTGGAACACCAGCAAACTGCCAAGGAAGTCAGGGGGGGGAAGTGTCTTAATAAAGGAGGAGGTCTGAGGTGATTGGGAATCAAGAGTGCGCTGTTCTTTAAATCTTAGAGAGCTGGTGTACACGTGCCGGCCGGGAACTGAGACCGTGAGTGGCACAGGAGCGCGGAGAGGAGAGTGACGGGCAGAACAGTGGCAGCATACAATCCATGGCGTGCATCATGACATTATCTTTATTTTTGTATTCTGTAAGCACTGTACCTTTTTTCTATTACAGCTTAAAATTTTTACAAGTTTGGTCCTTGTATGCTCTAAGAATCCATAGCCCTTAGTGTTCAACCCTGTGACTGCTGGAGAGCAGTGTATTAGTGTCTAGCCAAACACTGCTCTCCAGCAGTCACAAAGTTAGTGTTTTAACCCTGTATGTGCCAGTAATCGGTGTTTGTGTGTGACTGAGTCTTTCCCCTCTTATTTTGATTATTGAGAAAGGTGGTGACTGCGTGTATATTTTTGCGTGCCTGGACTGTGTTGGGTTGTGATTTACTATATTTACTATTTTTCCATAGGCAAACTTAAACTCTATCAGTTCTCTATCTGTAAAACACTAAAACGTAACCTTTATTATGTATAACTCTTAACCTCTATGCACACTATTTAAAAACCTGATTTCTAACCTCATCATAACCTAATCATTTAACTCCCTTTCTATTATCAAGTCTGGTGGAGCACCACCTATTAAAAGGATAACCTTATATCTATAGCAAAGTACTAGCTAGTAAGGGATCCCAAGCCTACTACTTGGGCAGTCATCCCTAATCTAATGGACATAAATCATATAAGGTTTCCTTGTGACACCCCTGCAGCGGGTGACACTTGTAGACAGAGGTGAGAAATCACAATTTAAAACGTAATATCTGACCTGCCCGACATGTTTCGCCAGCTAACCTGGCTTCATCAGGGGTTAGAGGTCCAATCATATGTGGTGTAAGCTCACTTCCTTATATATCATGTTAGGTACACCCCCTATTTAAGTGCTCACCAATTAGCCATCAGAGAATCCACATAAAGCCCACTCCCCCTTCCGCTCTACTGCACGCACACTCATAATATGTAAAGTGTCACCCGCTGCAGGGGTGTCACAAGGGGGCCTCGTTTGTTCTGTGTCCATGACATTAGGGACGACTGCCCAAGTAGCAGGCTTGAGATCCGTTACTGGAGCTAGTACTTTGCTATAGATATAATGCTCTCCTGTTAATAGGTGGTGCTCCACCAGACTTGATAATAGAAAGGGAGTTATTCCCTCATTCAGAAGCAAAAAGGGTTAAATGATGAGGTTAGATATCAGGTTTTTAAATAGTGTGCATAGAGGTTAAGAGTTATACATAATAAAAGTTACGTTTTAGTGTTTTTCAGATAAACTAATAGAGTTTGTTTGCCTATGGCAAAATAGTAAATATAGTGATCAAAAGTCATCTCTGTTCTCTTGCGAGATTCCCAATTTTTTGGAGATTATGTGACAGGGTTGTGATTTATGCTCAATTTGCCACTTGAGTGGAAGGTGAGTGCAAATAAGATTGAGTGGAAGTAAATTAACTCCTTTACAGTGGCCCCCATGTCACATGCTGTTAACGGTGTATATGACACAGTCAAACTCCATATGTGGCGTTTAATGGGATGAGGCGCTTAGGTTCTGCAGAAGCGATTCTCTAGCTAGCTACTGTATTTCACTGCAACTCCTTCAGTTGTCACACAATTTTCAATAACATTGATTGTGTGAGTGGAAAACGGGGCCTATCATTTTTCATTCATTGTTTTTGTTTCACAATTCCATCCCCTCCATCTCCGCTACAATGTGGAATGTAGCAGAGACATGAAAAACTGAGGCAACCTTATCTCAATTCTGCAGTGATCACAGAGTATTGTTCAGCATGAGCACTGTTCCCGCTTTAACCATCATTTTCTTAAACCTGACATTTTTTGCTCTTCATGGTGCTCCTGCAGCTTGTGTCCAAAACAGATTTTTTTTATTACAAGGCCTAGGGGAACATTTTTCCCTACAATGTTATGACCCCCCCCCCCACCTCACCTCCAAAATACACACACAACATAATTTATTTAGATCTCGAATGACAGCCCAGATGTCTTTTGTCAAATATTTACCACAATTTTATTTGAAAAATGTTAATTAAAAGACAATGTTCTTTTATACACAATCATGTGGGCTTGTAGCCTTATCGAATGTCAGTAGTGTGACAGTGAAGTCTCTTTGGTTTGGATAATTACACAGAAAGGTATGCAGCTTGATGACATCAAAACTATTTATAGCTTCCAAGCTATTTTTAAATGAAAATAAGACTAATACAGACAAAGATTGTGCAGTGACTTCACATAGAGGCATATGATGTACCTGCTCTATGGCCTTTGGTGGAAGAGGATTCATAGCTGAAGTGAATCTGCTTCTTGATGCACAGTCATTGCTTATTTTCTTTCTACTACTACAGCAATGACATGTGCTGCCGTTTGACCTCTGCAGCTTATAACTAGCCTTAGCAGACCTGTGTTGTACATGCTAGCATTACCACTGAGGTCAGGCAGGGGCGTAGCTACAGGGGGTGCAGCGGTAGCAGTCGCTACCGGGCCCTGCAGCCTAAGGGGGCCCAAATATTCCTTCTGCCACATAAGAAGACACTAGTATTGAAAGTGGCACATGATAACTGGGGGAGCCCATTTCACTTTTTGCACTAGGGCCCAAGAGCTTGAAGTTACGCCTCTGAGGTCATGGATTGGCTGCAGTGGTCCCATAGAAATCGGAAGTGTCCTAACTGCATAAAATTATATAATTTAACCAGAATTATATAATATAACTGAAGCTCCTTTGTGTGGTTTATTAAAGCTCCTACTCCAATAAAGAGGTGTTACAAATTTCTGGTGGGAATTACATTTAATATTTTGTGTTTTTCCATTATATATACTAGTTTTGTTTTATTTTATTTTTTTACTTTATCTACATGCTTTATTTGGGTCCATCTTAATGTGCAGAGGGTGGAAACCTAGTTGAACTGAATCACAACTCAACCGTTTCTGCAAGATGGCCTGAAATATTTATTGGTACTAAAGGTTGCTGTGGTTTCAAAGTACATATGCAATTGCTCTCCTTATCTATTTTCTTTAGAGTTACTTCAGTTTTACTTCTGTTCCATTAGTATTCTGTTTGAGGCATTGTCTACTGGAGTCTGAGGTAGTTTGAAATCCCCTTCCCATGTTATCAGAGACTCAGAATACTGCTCTGTTCCCAATGATTTACATTCCAATGTTACTTGTTCACATTGGCTGCTGTCTGTATGTACTAGGACATGATTATCTGATTTCTATTGCAGCAAGCCTGAAATGATTACAACCACCAGTCAAAAAATTATTAGATGCATGCTGTGTCTGAGGGCCTTGTGGGCATAATCTGGTGGAGGAGGTGCGGAGTATTCTGGTCTTATAAATGTATATATTCTGACATTTTCGATTCAATATTTTAATTTGATTCATGAAAGTGAGACTGTACAGAGCAACCATTGATAGGTAGATAAATGTATGTGTCTCTGTACCCAATAATGAATGAGCCACAGGTTTACAATAAGCTGTCTTTTTCAAATAATGGGCTTTTATGACTTGAGCAAGCAACTCATAAATTCCTCTACTGATCATAGAAATCATTGCCTCAATGACAAGACCCTGGACGTGCAGCATCTAATAACCTAAAACAGCAAGTATTTCTCTTGCTCAACTATAGATATATATATATATCCTGAATGAAATAAGACTTTGTAACCGGGAAATAATGCATGTTATAAGTGACAATTCATACAAATATACACATTTTTACATGGTGTTTTCCTGTAATAAATTTAATTCGGAAGACTGCACTAGGTATGCTTTAAATATGTTTGGATCAGAGCTGTGGAAGATGGAGGGCAATGGTTACCTAAAAGGTTTTTCCGATACATTAATATTAATGTCCTTTCCTTGGATAAAACTTTGTGATAATCAGATTCTGGAATATGATGTATATTATTGATGGCAATACATATATTTGAGTTATTTTGAGGGCACACCAAATTTACACTGTTATACAAGCCATACAATGACTATTTTACATTGTATCAAAGTGTCATATCTTCAGTGTTGTCCCATGAAAAGATATAATAGAATTAGAGATGGGCGATTTGATTTAACGAAGGTGGAATTACGTTTAGAATTTTCAGTGAAACTTCGGTTCGGACCGAAGTCGAAATTTTGGGGTACATTCGCGTACGTGAACGAAGTGTGCTTTTGATTGATAAAATGGGCTGCGAGCACATGGAGCTACATGGGGCAAAGCAACTTGGGAGGGAAGAAGGGATAAGCCTGCATGGACATGTGCAGAGATGAAGCCAATCAGAGGACCGGCGGGATTCTGTTGAAGTCACCGACTATATTAGGACCGTGCGCGCCGATGGGAGCTCACATCCTCTCACTGTACTGACAGGGTAAGGTGCTGCTGCGGAGGGGTGAGGGGGGGAGGAGGGGGGGTGTGTGATTAGCGGTCATTTCTGATAGAAATGATTTTTTTATAACAGCGATTCTGTGGGGTTGTCTCAGCTTGTCTCAGAGACTGTTCTCTGAATGTGCTATTTCTGATTTTTTGGGGTATTGGATATGATAATCCCAGTGTGCGGTCACTGATGCTGCAATATAATTCCAATATCAAGTTGGGATCGAAGCAGTTACCTGTTGTATTCATTTAAGAAACAGCGTTTTTACATACAAATACCACTTCATTTTTGGCTGCTGAATTCTATTGCGCAATTACATCCAGGGCGTTAATAAGCGTTGTTTTGACTGTGTGTGCTGACAAAAATAAACCGTCTTTTTCAAGGCCAAATATATATATATTTTTTTGGTAGCCTAATTCACAAGCAAAGGCTAAATTACAACTGTATATCTTGTTGTGTGGCGTTGAAACACGCAATTGTAACACCAGGTTCTAGTTTGTGCGGACTCAATTCTTTGGCGCAATTTACATCTGGGGTTAATTAAGGTATGTTTTTGCTGGTGTGCGACAAAAATAAACCGTCTTTTTCAACGCCAAATTATATATTATTTTTTTGGTAGATAATTCAAAGCAAAGGCAATATTACAACTGTATCTCTTGTTGTTGTGGCGTAGAAAAAACAGCATTGTAAGCACGCTACTAGTTTGTGCGGCTCAATTCTTTGGCGCAATTTACATCAATGGGTTAAATTATAGCGTTGTTTTGCTGGATGTGTGATGACAAAAATAAACTGTCTTTTTCAACGCCAATTATATTTTTATTTTTTTGGTAGCCTAATGCACAAGGCAAAGGCAAATTACAACTGTATCTTCTTGTTGTGCTGGCGTAGAAAATACGCAATTGTAACACGCTACTAGTTTGTGCGGCTCAATTTATTTGCAGGAATTTAATTCCAGGGGTTTATTAAGCTTTGTTTTGCTGGTGTTGCTGACAAAAAATAAACCGTCTTGTTTCCATCAGCCAAACTTTATATATATTTTTTTGGTAGATTAATTCACAAGCAAAGGCAAATTACACTGTAATCTCTTGTTGTGTGGCGTAGAAAACAACGCAATTGTACACGCTATAGTTTGTGAGGCGTCAATTCTTTGGAGCAATTTAATCCTCGGGGTTAATAAGCGTTGTTTTGTGGTGTCTGACAAAAATTAAACTGTTCTTTTGCAACGCCAAAGATATATATATTTTTTTTGGTAGCTAATTCACATGCAAAGGGCAAATTTTACAACTTGATCTCTTGTTGTTGTGGCGTAGAAAACACGCAATTGGAACAACGCTACTATTTTGTGCGGCTCAATTTCTTTTGGCGCAATTTACAATCTCAGGGGTTAATTAAGCGTTGTTTTGATGGTGTTGTGCCTGACAAAATAAACCATCTTTTTCACGACAAATATCATATATATTTTTTTGGTAGCTAATTCACAAGCAATGGCAAATTACAATGTATTCTTGTTGTGTGGCGTAGTAAACACGCAATTGTAACTCGTACTAGTTTTGTGGCGGCTCCATTATTTGGCGCAATTTACATCCAGGGGTTAAATAGCGTTGTTTTGCTGTGTGATGACAAAAATAAACTGTCTGTTTCACGCCAAATTTATATATATTTGTTTGGTAGCCTAATTCACAAAGCAAAGGCAAATTATCAATGTATCATCTTGTTTGTGTGGCGTAGAACAACAGCAATTGTAACACGCTCACTAGTTTGTGGGCTCAATTCTTTGGCGCAATTTACATCAGGGCGTTATTAAAGCGTTGTTTTGCTGCGTGTGCTGACAAAAATAAACTGGTTCTTTTTCAACGCCAAATATATATATATTTTTTTGGTAGCCCTAATTTCACAAGCAATAGCAAATTAAACTGTATCTCTTGTTGTGTGGCGTAGAAAACACGCAATTGTAACACGCTATCTAGTTTGTGCGGCTCTTTTCTATGAGCAATTTACATCAGGGGTTAATTAAGCGTTGTTTTGCTGGCACTGTGATGACCAAAATAAACCGTCTTTATCAACGCCAAATTTTATATATTTTTTTGGTAGCTAATTCACAAGCAAGCAAAGGCAAATTACAACTGTATCTCTTGTTGTGTGGGTAGAAAACAGCAATTGTAACACCGCTACTAGTTTGTGCGGCTCATTTCTTTGGCGCAATTTAACATCCAGGGTTAATTAAGCGTTGTTTTGCTGGTGTGCTGACAAAAATAAACTGTCTCTTTCAACGCCAAATATATATATATTTTTTGGTAGCCTAATTCACAAGCAAAGGTAAATTACAACTGTATCTCTTGTTGTGTGGCGTAGAAAACACGCCATTGTAACACGCTACTAGTTTTTGCGGCTCAATTCTTTGGCGCAATTTACATCCAGGGGTTAATTAAGCGTTGTTTTGCTGGTGTGCTGACAAAAATAAACCGTCTTTTTCAACGCCAAATATTATTATTATTTTTTTGGTGCCTAATTCACAAGCAAAGGCTAATTAAACTGTATCTCTTGTTGTGTGGCGTAGAAGAAAACACGCAATTGTAACACGCTACAAAGCTACTAGTTTGTGCGGCTCAATTCTTTGGCGCAATTTACATCCAGGGGTTAATTAAGCGTTGTTTTGCTGGTGTGCTGACAAAAATAAACCGTCTTTTTCAACGCCAAATATATAAAATTTTTTTTGGTAGCCTAATTCTACAAGCAAAGGCTAATAACAACTGTATCTCTTGTCGAGTGGCTTAGAATACACTCATTTGTATGTCGGAACTTGATTGTGCGGCTCAATTCTTTGGCGCAATTTACATCCAGGGGTTAATTAAGCGTTGTTTTGCTGCTGTGCTGACAAAAATAAACCGTCTTTTTCAACACCGAAATATATACATTTTTCTTGTAGCATAATTCACAAGCGAAGGTTAATTAAGCCTGTTTGTGCTTTTACATTTAGTTAAAAACACACAGTGCTTTGTAAACGGTCACATAAAGTAAATTTTTCATGGCCATTTGTGGAGCGCAATTTTATCCAAGGGTTACCAAGCTTGTTACTGGTTCATTTGGAGTCAAATACAGGGTTAATTTTATTCATATACAGATAGCTTACATCCAATCAGTGTCTGTAATTTTGAACAATCGTATGTCAGTCAGAGAGGGGAGGATCTGAAACTTCGTAATGGCAGTTGGCACAAACATTTCTGAACGGGCCATGTCGCAGCACAGAAGGGGACGTCGCAGCAGGGGTCACTCGGTTGAGGCCACAACTGCCGCTGTCATCTAGCGGCCACGTGTGTTGTTCAACAACCAAAGGGTTATTGATTGGTTGACTAAGGTCTTCCTCTTCCTCAAGATGACATCTGGACAACCCCCAGCAAGAGTCGGGGTGGGAAACCTATGACTCTACACTGAGTTGGGCATGGCCCGGGGAGAGGGAGCAGCGGCCCTCACCTGTTCTCTCAGCCCGCCTCTGTCCCATTACAGTTCCCTCAGCCTGGGATCTACTATGTGGTCTGGGGACTCTGCGCATATATAGCGAGGATGAACAATTTTGAGGAGGGCATCAAGCAGCTTACGTGTGGCAGCGAAGAAATGGGGGCTCCACAATATCCACCAGCTTCTTGCAGTAGGCGGCAAAGTATAGATGTGGAGAGTTGGCATGGAGATGGTATGTGGGTGAGAGGTCAGCTCGGTTACCAAGACCGGTGATGAGGACGTAGTGAACGATGAATCACAAATAGATGGGATGATGTTGCGGAACGCACTTGGAGCCGGAGTGAAGCAAGGGCTTCATCATCGTCAGGAGAAGAGGGCGTCAGCTTGCGCGTCATGGCAGCGGCGCAGCCAGCAAGTGGGTTTGTGTGGCCGTGAGAGTCAGCAGGGGTAGCGGCAGTGTGAGGTCGGGGAGGCCAAGCGGGCCAGGGGTAGAAAACCCGCTTCGCAGGTCAAAGTCAGTAGCGGGCACAGGGGCTCAGCGACGCAGCTGGCGGCAGTAGTCACTCAGTGCGCGAGCGTTGGCGGTAAAATCAGTTCTCAGGCGGAGTGGGAAGTTCTTGTGCTAAGACACCGGAGGAGCCTGATAGGGTATATGCTAGAATCTGGTGGGCCAGGAAAAAGTGAAGCAGTGGCCAGGAGCTTAACGTGTGGCTCAACGGCCTGGTCAACACATGCAGCGTCACCATCGGTGGCCTGGGAGAAACGTGGCATCAGATTGTGGTGGTTCAATCCTGCCGTGCCTGCAGCACCAGCAGCGGCGGCCAGTGGCACGCAGGCCCTGTCAGCCAGTCGAGGCTCCACCACCTCTGCAGAAGGCAGCTGGTTCTCTTTGACATCCTCTCCCGTCCAGATGCCAGATGCTCTGTCCTCGGTACTCATGGCGTCCAGCAAGTCGTTCAGAAGAGGCGATTGTAAAGAGGACAACAGTATGCGTCAACCATCCTAAGGTGCAGCAAGCTGATCCGTGGTGCTCCTGTCAAGATTGTTGGTACTGCAGTCCCCTCCCTTTCCCAATGGTGGACTATTGCAACCATTAGAGAACTAATGGCTATGTGCCGAGACGAGATGGAGAGTTCCATTAGAGTAATTTCTTTTCCAAAAAGGCTACGCTAGTTACCAGCACTTCATAAATATGTAGAACAGAAAGTGGGTCAGTCCTTGAGCTTATCGGTTTGTTCCATGGTACACGGGCAGCGGGGACGTCATGGAGCTGTAACTACGGTCAGGGCACGTACTATGTCCTTTACGCCCACTGGAGTGAATGTGCTTCCCTGCCCAGGCAACACCAACAACTTGGACAGGAGACGCCGCTTCTCACTCCACGTTGTCAAACTGCTGCTCCTGACGCCAATGTCCGCTCCTCCTACCTCTCCACCACCACCATATCAGCTCCACAAGTACTGCTCCATCATCCCAATGTGTAGGGACAGCTCGGTGTTCCACGCAGTTCATACACCTAGTTGCCTCGGCGAAAGAAGTCACACTGGGAGGAACTGCTCCGCGTCAGTGCAGCTAGAAATCGATGTGTGGCTTTCTCCGCGCCAACTGCAATCGGAACCATGGTGACGGACAATGGGAGGATACATGGTGTCGCGCTGCACCGAGAGGGTTGGTCCATGCGCCCTGCATGGCCGCCACGTGTTCAATCTGGTTGTAAAAAGGTTCCTGAAGTCTTCCACGATCTTCCAGAAACATTTGAGAAATGGCCAGGAAACTGTGCATGCACTTATCCATTCGTACAAAGCCTGGAACACCGATCCTCGTAGTATGCTGCGGCAGAACGGCATCCCCCAAACACACTCTGTATTGCGATGTTTCCACCGCTGGAATTCCAGCCCTGGCACATGTTGGAACGAATGAATGAACAGTAGAGAAAGGCCAATTAACGTTTTTTTGATGATCTCCAGGCTGACAGAAGTACTCCTGTGTAACTTTGATGTCAGGCAGTTGGCAGACTCATGCGTGACACCTGCCGTTGTTGAGGCCATATCGAGGAGGCCTCGTTATTTGTCTGTCGCCAGGACTACTGGGATGAATAATCGTCATTCCAATGCTTCTGTCCTGAAAAACAGATGCTGAAAAATCTGTAGGGGGACAGGGGACTGGAGATGTGCGCGACTCATTTCTCGTGGCCCACATGAGTCCTGGTGGGGACTGAAAATGGAGGAGGGAGGAGGAGGAGGAGGACATTGGCAGCAGGAGCATTGTTGGTGAAATGAGTGGATTTTTCTACCCAGGTGACAAAGAGAGGAGGAGCAGTGGAGCAGCTGGAGGAGGTGGATGAGTGAGGAATGACGAGGCAGATGAACTCACAAGCACCGTGGCCAGTATTCAGTGGAAATGGAGGCAGGGAGCCCCTCGGAGTCACTTGGTGCAGATGTCCCGCAGCATGCTTTATTTGCCTGGCTAGTGACTGACCGAATAGTCAGCATCCGGCAGAGGGATGACTTTCTGGCTCTCCACCCTATTGGCTCCCTCGCTACGCCGGTCCAAATATGGGAGCCTTTTTTCCCAGCCATTGACGAGGGAAGACAAACTAAATACTATTTGGGAAATCCTCCGTATTCAGTTCGGACACGCTGCCGATGCTGCCGGCATAGTACCTCCTCTGACTGGTCTGACCGGGGGGTTTCCCTCAGCGCTCACGTTTACTACTGCGCGGGCTGCTGGGGGAAGGTGGGGGGGTCAGGAGCAAAGTCACCGCTCCATCAGCAGTAACTTAAGTCTGGAGTCACTAAATGAGGCAGCTTCCTTTCAAACGCCTAGTGAGGAGGGACAGTCACCAGCTGCAGCAGGGCTAGCAGCAGCAGGGACATGGACATTCCGCTGAACTCAACAGGTTGTGGCCTACTTGGACCGCACTCTGCCACCCGGTTAGAAGATCCGCTAGGTCTTACTGGGCATGCAAAACTGGATTGTGGCCGCAAACTTGCCGAGTTGCACAGTGGAGATGATGTCCTGCCCGGCCAAGTAGTGTGGCATCAGAGCGGGTGTTCAGTGCGGGTGTCGGCCATCGTTACTCCCAGGAGAACCCGCTTGTCCACGGGAATGTTGAACCGACTGACCATTTGTCAAGATGAATCAGGAGTGGGATCGGCAAGGATTTTCCATCACACCTAATGCCTTAGGCGTCAGTTGGGTTCAAACTACCTGCCATCAGACACTATTCTGTTGCCGCACACCGCCTGATGCCACACATCTGCTGATAGTTATCTCCATCTGCTACCACCGTCTTTTACCAGGGACTGGTATTGCCACCCACCTAAACCACTCGTATTGTGCCAATCATATGTGCTCATGCTGCTGCTTGCTGTTGCTGTTGCCGTCGTGACTATCCACACTGTGTGTCTTGGACCACTCTGCGGCCCTGGTACTGTTTTGCCACCTCCAAGGAATGTCATTGTGCCACTCTCTGACCTCATGCTGTTGCTCCTGTCATCAACCTCCACTCTCTGTCATTGTGCCACTGCCTGACCTCATGCTGCTGCCGCCAGTGACCTCCGATTCTGTCATTGTGCGATCACTGTGGCCTAATTCTATTTTGCACACCTGCTGAATGTCATTGTGCCAACTCTATGACCTAATGCTGTTGTCCTGTCATCACCTCCCTCTCTGGTCATTGGTGCCACTGCCTGACTCATGACTGCTGCCGCCGTGTCCTCCGCTCTCAGTCATTGGGCCGCTCTGTGTGCCTAATACTATTTTGCCACTGCATGAATGTCACATTGTGCCTCTCTCTGACCTCATGCTGCTGGCTGGAACTCCTGTCAGCCCTCCACACCACTGTGTCAGTGTGCCACTGTCTGAACCTCATGCATGCTGCCGTGGATGCTGCCGTGCCCTTCCAACTCATGTGGCTTCTACCTGTTTTTGCCACCTCCAGGAATTTGTCATTGTGACCACGGTCTGACCTCATTAATGCTGACCGCGCAGTTTTTTTTTTTTTGGGAAAAAACCTTGCACACTGTATCTTTGTGCCAACTCTGTGGCTTAAATACTGTTTTTTCCGCCTCCATAAGTCATTGTTGCCACTGCTGACCTCATTACTGCATGGCGCCGTGACCTCCTACACTGTGTGATGTGCACTCATGATGCCCTAATACTGTTTTCCGCCTCCATAATTTCATTGTGCACTGTCTGGACCTCATACTGCTGCCGCCGTTGACCTCCATCACTGTATCATGGTGCCACTCTGTGGGCACTAATACTGTTTTGCCACCTCCAGGAATGCCATTGTGCCACTGTCTGACTCATATCTGCTGCCGCCAGTGGACCTCCACACTGTGTGATTGTGCCACTCTGTGCCCTAATACTGTTTTTTTCCGCCTCCATAATGTTCACTTGTGAAACTGTCTGACCTCATACTGCTGCCGCCGTGACTTCCACACTGTGATCATTGTGGCCACTCTGTGGCTAATTACTGTTTTGCCTCCTCCAGAATGCATTGTGCCACTGTCTGCCCATACTGGCTGCCGCTCTGTGACCTACACCTCTGTGTGGATTGTGCCACTCTGTGCCCTAATACTGTTTTTCCGCCTTCCATAATGTCATTGTTGCCACTGTTGACCTCATATGCTGCCGCCGTGACCTCCACACTGTTTCATTTGTGCCACTCTGTTGCCTTAATACTGTTTGGCCACTCCAGGAATGCCATTGTGCCACTGTCTGACCTCATAATGCTGCCGCTCCGTGACTACACACTGTGGTGATTGTGCCTCTCTGTCCCTAATACTGTTTTTACGCATCCCATATTGTCATTTGTGCCACTGTCTGAACATCATACTGCTGCACCGCCGTGACCTCCACACTGTATCCATTGTGCCACACTCTGAGGCCTAATTACTGTTTTGCCACCTCCGAATGCCATTGGCCCCCACTGTATGACCTCATATGCTGCCGCCTGTGACTTCCACACTGTGTGATTGTGCCACTCTGTGCCCCTAATACTGTTTTTCACGACCATAATGTCATTGTGCCACAGTCTGACCTCATTACTGCTTGCCGCCGTGGACCTCCACTAATGTATCATTGTGCACTCCTGTGCTAATACTGTTTCGCCACCCCAGAATGCCATTGTGCCACTGTCTGTCTCATTACTGCTGCGCCGGACCTACACTGTGTGATTGTGCCACTCTGTGCACTAATACTGTTTTTCCGCCTCCATAATGTTCATGTTGTGCCACTGTCTGAACTCATACTGCTGCGCCGTGGTCCTCAACACAACTGTATCCTTTGTGCACACTCTGTGCACTTATACTGTTTTGCCACCTCCAGAATGCCATGGTGCCATGTCTGTCCTCATATGCTGCAGCCGTGACCTCCACACTGTGTGATTGTGCCACTCTGATGCCATCAATACTGTTTTTCCGCCTCCAGAATTCATTGTGCCACTGCCTGACTCTTGCTGCTGTGCCATGACCTCCACACTGTGTGATTGTGCCACTCTGTGGCTAATACTGTTTTGGCCCGCTCAGAAAGTTCATTGTTTTTTCTGCCACTGCCTGACCTCAATGGCTGATGTGGCTGCGCCGTCACCTCCACAAGTCTATAATAATGTGCCCACTGAAGCTCTCAGCTTGTTTTTTTCCAGCTTCGCTGCATGACATTTATCTGGCTTAAATTACGCTTGTGTTTTTTGGTCATTTGCCCTCTTAAGTGCCCAGGGAATTTTATAGTGAAGAACGATTCTATGAGCGGGCGGCAGTCATGTGCGTGTCATACTAATACACAACATTGTATGAAGACCAAACCAAGCTCCTCCTCTGCAAGATTTAAAGCATGGCACACGTTCTACAGGCACCCCTGCAGGCTCTGGGCAGCCTGGAAAATAGCTGTTTTCTTAACGTGATTCGTGCGAAGTAATTCAGACGAAACGAATTTTGGTTCGGAAAAATTCGGCGAAAGTGACCACGAACGAATTTTTGATGAAATTGGCCATTTCTCTAATTATGTATCATAGAAAAGGGGTAAAAAAAAATCAGTAGAAAAACCAAGTGGGAGAAACTGTTTTAGGGTTCAAATCCACATGTACGAAAGAAAATAAATATGAACCTGGTCAGAAAGGAGGGTAAATGCTCAGGAACTGGTTACAAAACAGTACAAAAAACAACAGAAACAAAAGTGGATGAGTTAGACCAATAAGAATCTTTACCATGTAGTCATGCCCTTAGAAAAATATAATGCACCAATAGATTAGCATAGTGTCTAAATAAATTAAAATTTATATACATCAAGGAACTGTGTTGAATCCATATACCAGTGTATATATAAAACAAATACTGGGAAACACACAGTGATGTAAGGTGTATGAATATATAAACCAAACACAGGCATGTAAATAAATAAGAATACACACTGCTCAGACCCACACATCCTCCCACACAGGGCAACATCTAAGTGATGAAAAGAGGTGAGTGTATATACTGCAGCGACCACATGCAGGTGCAAATAATGAATACAGTAAACTGCAAGTGCAAATATCATTTTTGTAATTATTTGCTTCCGTCTGTGGTCATTGTAGTTCATATATATATATATATATATATATATATATATCATCATATTATATATATATATAATTATATATAATATATATATATATATATATATATATATATTCTGTGTGCACACACACTCACTTTTTTAAAACACTTGGCTTTTTGCCTTGTGTGGGTGGGTGGATGTGTGTTTGTGTGTTTCTGAGAGCACAGTATGTATTCTTATTTATTTACATTCATGTGTTTGCTTTATATATTTACATACCTTACTGTGTGTGATTCCAAGAATTTGTTTCTTACATGCTTTCTTTCATGCTTTCTTTCATATCTGCTTTTATATAGATTCTGCACAGTCCATTGATTTAATTGTGAATATATATTTTTGCTGTACATATGCAAATATATTTGAATATATAACATTTATATTATGTATTTGTTGTATATATGCGAAAGTATATATAATATATTTATATATATATATATATTATTTATATATAATATATATATAACATTACAGTCATATGAGATAAGTCTGGGCACCCCTTATTAATCTTAATCGTTTTTTAGTTCTAAATATTTGGGTGTTCTGCAACAGCCAATTCAATTTGATACTATCTAATAACTGATGGGTCTCGTAATATTTCCGGATTGAAGTCGAGGTTTTTGTACAACACAAAATTGTGCAATTTTAGTTATTAATTAGATCATATACAAATTGAAATGGCTGTTTGCAAATACCCCAATATTTAGAACTTAAAAATGATTTATGATTAATAGGGGTGCCCATCTTTTATATGACTGTATTCTATATATTATATATATATATATTTATATATATATTATATATATATAGTTTACAGAGAACCGAGCAGCACTCCCCTTTCTTCGTTCTTGCGGGGTGCCAGCAATTAGAAGACTCCGGCAATGGAGCCCCAATACCTATAGATCAGAAAAATTGCAGCACTCCAGGCAATTATATGTGTCAATAAATAATACAAGCGACTTTATTCCCACATGTTCCAAGACCTGTTTGGAACATTGGGGAATAAAGTCACTTGGTTTATTTTTTGAATACTTATAATTGCCCTGGAAGTGTTGCATTTTTTCTTGGATTGGATTATATATTTTATATAAATATAATATATATATATATTTATATATTTATATATATATATATTTTATATTCACAATTAAATCTATGGACTGTGCAGATTCTTTGTAGAAGCAAATACTAAAGAAAAGCATTTAAGAAAATATTTAATATATATATTTATAATTTATATATATACTGTATATAGTTGTGAAAACAGAAGGTTACATACACTACATCAAAAAGAACTCATATGCATGTTTTTTTTCTACACTAGTTATGACATGAAATCAAATAAACCTCACCCGTTTCTTTTAGGTCAATTGGGATTGCAAAAATTATTTAATATCTGCTAAGCCAGGATAATGAGAGCAAGAGTGGAAATTTTTTAAGGCATTTTTATTAGTTTTGCAAATAGTCGCAATAAAGTTTACATTCACTAGGATTACTATTGCCTTTTAAACTATTTGGGACAGCCCTTAATGATTGATATCATGTCTTTGGAAGCTTCTGTGGTTTATTGGGCAAATCTGAGTTAATTAGAGAGACACCTGGTGGTTGTATTTGTAATTGTTATACCAGAAACACACAGCTTCTGGTGTGTACACATCGTGGGAAGTCCTAAAGAAAAATTCAGCCAGATTCAGGAAGAGACTGTGAACTTGCTCAAGTCTGGATCATCCTTGGGTGCCAATTTCCAGATATCGAAGGATGGCCCTGTTCATCTGTACAAACAATTTATATTTGCTAGTACACACAATATTGGAATGTCCAGCCATCATAACTGTCAGGAAGGATGATGGGTCTGTGCTCGTAGGATGAACGTGCTTTGGTCTGACATGTGTATATCCACCCAAGGACTAAAGCAAAAGACCTTGTAAGGATGCTGATGAAAGCTGGTAAATTTGTGTCATTATCCATAGTGAAGTGAGTACTGTATCAACATGTGGGCTGAAAGGGCCACTCTGCCAGGGAAAGAAGCGTATTACTCCAAAAGAAAGACATACAAGCCAGATTAATGTTTGCAAACACACACATGAACAAAGACCTACATTTTTGGAGACATGTCCTGTGGTCTCACAAAACTAAAATTTTACTGGTTGGCAATAATGACCATTGTTACGTTTGGAGGAAAAAGGGAGAAACTTGAAAGCCTAAGAACAGCATCCCAGCTGTGAAACACGGGGTGGCAGCATCATGTTGTGGGGTTGTTTTGCTGCAGGAGGGACTTGTGCACTTCACAAAATAGATGGCATTATGAGGGAAAGAAAGGATATTGTCTGGCAATAGTGAAGTGTACATTCAAGTCTATGTAGGTGCGTACACTTAAAGTTCTAGATCGATTAGAACCACAAACTTTTGTGAGTTCGGTTCGAAGTTCTATTCTAAAATTGAGAGGCTAAAATACTTAATTCTTTTCAATGGCAAACTGAAATGATGAGGACGCTTGCAAGCAGAGGCACAGCTATTGGAGGTGCAGTGGTATCAGCTGCTATGGGGCCCTGCATCCTGAGGGGGCCCAAAAGCCTCTTTGACACAGGATATTTGGAGACAGTGTGTTGTACACTTACATTTACTGAACCCTCCCCCCCCCAATTACTGAGCCTGCAAATGTCACCAAACAACAGCTTCTGGGTGAGGGAAAGATGCAGCAATCAATACCAAACTCTGTACCTATTGATGTCTATGGAGAGGAAAATGCTATCTAACTAAGAGCAGTCTGTATAGTACAGAGATGTGAGCTGAAAATGGTATTCAAGAGGCAATACAGTGAAATATATCTAAAATGGTCATGTAATTTTAGCAGCCAATGAGAGCCTTACATCTCAGCTATAACGTTTTTGACATTTCTCTGTGCTCTGCACTGATTGCATGGCCACCAAAATTTCAGAAAGGTGATTGGATGGCCGCCAAAAGTGCAGAATACTGCTGAAAACTAAACTGAAAATGGCGTGTCGAACTAGATCTTTACTTGAACGAACAGTAAAATGTTTGGTTTGGGTCGAGTTCTAAAAATTCGAGAAGTTCCACTAGAACTTACCTTTTTTAGAACAGTTCGATCAACACTACTCAAGACATCAGCCAGGAAATTAAAGCTTGATCGGAAATGCGTCTTCCAAATGGACAATGACCTGAAGCATACTGCCAAACTGGTAACAAAGTGGCTTAAAGCGGTTTTCTCATCACAAACTTTCAAAGACTTGAACTGTTTCTGTATCTTACAGCTTCAAATCCAGGGGCGTATCTCTCCTCCCAGTAGGTGTGTCTCTCCTCCCATTAGGCGTGTCTTTCCTCTCTGAAGACTGGTGACATCATCATTCTGTGTGAGCAGTGGAAGGGAAAGGATGTCACCGCTCTGCAGACCTCCTGCACCGGTCAGTTCTCATGCCTGGAGAGCTGTCACCTCCCTCCACAGGCTCCTTGTAACCAGAACACCTGCATTGCTGTAAAAAGTTATGCATTTTGCCTGAAATGATGAAAAAATGTGAGCAATGCACTCTGCTCTCCCCTCTGTTATCAGGCAGGAGGTAGCGAGGAGCAGTGTATAAGGCTGTGTTATATGGGGGAGGCTGAATCTAGCAGTTAGAGGCTCAGTAATTGCCCAGATCCTTCATACAGAGCTGAGAGATGAGCATAGAGGTGCTCAGGCAGCTTTTATTACACAGACAGCAACCAGCATAGAAAGCTGTTTCACTTACATTCTACACAGCTACAAGGGGAATAAGCACAGACGGCAGGCAGCCAATCATAGCACAGGGGGCGTGTCCTGTCAAGAAGGCGTGTCCCTACAGGGCTGAATGAAATATCAGGCAGCCAAACACAGCAAAGGGGCATGGCCCAACCACTTGTTGCAGAAATATCTATAGACACACACAGATTAGTTCATATCTGCTATTATATACTAAGCGATTTAGGTAACACAAACCAATCGCAAAAGTACTTATTTTTACTGCCCCCCATCATTACAGATATGATCTTTGTAATGAGAAAACTCCTTTAAGGATAGCCAAGTCAATGTTTTGGAGTGGCCATCACAAAGCCCTGATCTTAATCCTATTGGAAATGTATGGGCTAAGTTGAAAAGGCAGGAGGAATGGGTCAAAGTTCCTACCAACTATTGTGAGAAGCTTGTGGAAGGATATCCAAAATGTTTGACCAGTCATACAGTTTAAAGGCCAATGCTAAACCCAAAAACTAATAAATGTATGTTAAACTTTTGACTTTGCAGAAAGTAAAAAACATGCCTTAAAATTTTTTTCTCTCTGTAGGTCCCTTACACCTATTTTGAGATAAAAAAAAACACTGCATTCAGATGTAGCCTTAAAGTCTAAAGCAAATTATTGAAAACTTTATCCAGTATTTGTATTTTTGTGATATTATTTTTTCACAGATTTCTCTAAAGGACTTTAAAAATGTCAAAAAAAGTATGTTTTAAATATTACAAAATAAAAAATTAACCATACTGCTGCGCTCGTGTATACCATCTAATTAAAACCAAAGTACAGTAAAAAGAATAGACACCGCTAATGACTGCACATAAAATAAGCAGCATCTATCATGTTTCCAATTTTCAAATACACAGCATAAAGCCAAATACGTGGTCTAAAAATGTTGCCACAGAGTACGTAGCATAGGATCTACATTAAAGAGAATCACTGACCTACTTGGTATCTCATACATTTGTAGAAGGAACTGATCCTCCATCCAGGTTCAAATTTGGTCAAAAAAACAAGTTTTATTTCAGAAATGTGTTGGAAGCTCAAAGTCTTTAGGGCCGTTCACACGGCTTATTGCAGGGACGGATTGCAGCCGTATTGCACGCCGTACTGCGCTGCAATAAGGCTGGAATCCGTCCCAGCCATTACGGAAATCCACAGTTCTCATAGAGAACTATGGATTCCGTCTCTCCTACCCGCTCAGCGAATCCATCGGGCGGGGAGAAAGTGACATGTTCATTATCCAGGCGGGATACGCGCCTTGGATAATGAAAGTCTATGGGGCCGGCGGGCAGCGCCCCCGCCCCGCCCCTTATTCAAGCCGTAATTGCGGGCGAAATCCGTCCCGCAATTACGGCTTGAATAAGCAGTGTGAATCGGCCCTTTCTGTGACTTTTCTCAATTCATATTAGTTTGGCCGGAGTGACACCAGCTGCATAGAACCTTCACATGTTTATCGATACCAATCGAAGTGCTTTCATCAGTTTTAGGATTTTTACCTTTTTAGATTGTGGACCTTGATCCTTTTTATGGGCATTACTTTTATGGACTATAATATACATAATGTTATGAATCATAACATAGCACTCATGGACGGAGAATTAGATGCTGCCACAACTATAGGAGCTAGCAAGTTGATCAGTGTTAATCTTTAAAGGGGTTTTCTGAAATTTTAGGTAACCCATAGTGAGATAAAATAAAGAAATAACCTTTACTCACTTCTTCCAGGAAAAAATGGAAATATGCAAGACTCACCCACATGTGGTTCTAGATAGCCGTTAACGAGCCTGTGGGCTACAAAACTCCATGCACGGATCTCTGTCGGTCAAAGCGGTATATATAATCCAAAAAATTTATAATCAGAGTAGACTGTAATCCAGCGGAGTAAATGAGCCAATACTTTATTTTAAATTCTCATTACAGACAGAGAGTAGAAGTGCATAGCGTCGGCTGACGCGTTTTCGCTTCGTTTGAAGCCATGTTCACAGCAAAGAACGGTACTAACATTGCACTATAAGTCTAAGTGAAAACCAAAAGGAGTAACATCCTGCTGGCACCACCCAGAATTAATATTTAACCCTTACTAGCCTTTCACTAAATGAAAGACAAACAGAAAAAACACACATTGCAAAAAAAAAAAAAAACACACATAGCTAAAAACACACCTACTTTTCTCCTATTCCTATAGAGGAAGTATACATAGAAAAATTAACCCTTACAGGATAAATATACAAAACATGTCCTAAACATATGTTCTATCTAACAGATGTACTATAAATCGCTTCTCAGATTCATACCTTATGGGAATCTCACATCTAGCTCTTGGATCCAGAAAGCCTCTCGCAATCTTACCTTTCTATCCCATTTTCCTCCTCTGCTAGGTCTTCTTACTGATTCAATTATGTAGAAACGAAAAATATCTGAACTGCCTGCATGATTTTCCAAAAAATGTCACGCTGCTCCCGAAACATATTTATTATTATTTTTAATCGTAGCTATATGTTCAGCAGTCCACAGTTTAACGTTCCTGATGGTACTATCTATATACACTTTATCACACTTATTACATGTTATGGCATATATTGCACAAGTAGTATCGCAGTTTGAAAAAATGTTGATATGAAATTTTTTATCCCTAAAAGTATTGCTGAATTTATTGGTTCTCATAGCATATTTACATGTCCCACAGCACCTCCCTCCACATGGAAAAAAAACCCTAGGGACAACGGCTCACTCTATACCTTGCTAGAATAAAAACTAGGAGATATCATATTACCTATGGTATTGCCTCTTCTGGCTACACATCTGAAACCTGGGTCTATAATGTTTGCCAAAGCCTTATCATGTCTCAAAATGGGAAGGTTTTAAAAAACACTTTTTTAATTTGGTCAAAATTCCTACTATATTTGGTGGTAAAGGTAAGTAGATTATTATTTTACCATTATTGGATGTTTTTTTGTTTGTATAAAAGGGAATTCTGAGTTTGATGCTCAACTGTTTCATAAGCTGTCACTAAAAGTTTTTTATCGTACCTTCTATAAAACAGTCTTTTATCAATATGTTTTTTCTCCTTATAAAAATCGCTATCCAGTGTATAAACCCTCCTGGCTCTGATATATTCGCCTACTGATATAGCATTAACTGTATGAGCTGAATGGCAACTATCCGCTTTTAACCACTTAGTAGTTTCCTATACAAGGTGAAATAAACTCTGCCAGTATCAAGATCACTGTGGAGGTAAAAATCCAAGAAAGGAATGGTATGAGTTTGTATAGTATGTGTAAATGATAGATTATATGCATTATCATTAATATACATAGGAACTCTGGTATGGACGCTACATCACCCCTCCAGATGATCAAGAGATCATCTATGTAGCGCCTATACCACAGGATGCTACCTCTAAATGGATTGTCAACAGTAAAAATAGTATAGTGCTCCCACCATGCCATAAAAAGATTGGCTATCAAACGTGAGGAGGTAGCCCCCATAGGTGCTCCCACCAAATGTAGGTATTAATCGGTATTAAAAATGAAATAGTTGTTCATAAGAATGAACTCCGTAACCAACAATATGAAAAATTTTAACTCAACGGGACTGTGCATCCAACCACTGGACTCAAAGATCTTAGCTTGCATATAGGGTGGTGAGGATAGTGGGTGGCTGTATGGTACCAGATATCACGGATGGGGATCTGTCAGGGCAACACTATAGATGGGTGCACCAGTTACTTTTTTTATTTTACTGCAGTTGTAACCTGTACACGGTTTTTTTAACATTTTGGAAAATAGTTTTAATACAGATCTTATACAGTACTATGCTTGAATTTGTCCTTGTTTGAACATTCAAACAAACCTGTTAGCATTCAAACAAACTTGGGTTCGGGATGTCCAGCCTTAAAGGAATGCTCCCACCACATTAATTAGCTTCATAAATGTAGAAAAAGTTAAATAAAGATTATTAACAAATACATTACTGTTCGGATTTTGCTTCATTTTGGAGTTAGAGCAGTTCTTAGCTCCTTCTGGTGTGTACAAGCTACCTAAGGTTACTGCCCCTCTTCTTCTTCTCTAGAGCCCTGACCGGCAAGGTGACATCACTCCCTGCTGTGTTTCGTCAGCAGCACAGGAGCTTGTTTATGTTTCTTATTGACTAACTTCAATCCTTTAGAGCTCTGTAGATTTCTGCTGTTTTGACCCATCCATTACCAATGTCCCTCTAACAGGTTCAGCTAGAAATGCCAATGACTGATGTAGATCCATCCACAGCCCAAATTGGAAGTGGGAACCTGAAGCTGGCTGTGAAGAGCAGGTGCTATGAAACAGCATGGAGAGAACACCCCTTTAACCCTAATGCCAACCCTTCCCCTAACCCTAAATTGGGTTTAGGGTAATGGTTTTTCAGGGTTTTGAAGAGTTAGTTTATCATTTTGGTTTGGGTGGGGTTCCCAGCACAGCCTCATTTCCAGTGAATGTTACAGGTAATTATGCTGCGCTTGAATTCCTGCCAGACCTAGAGCACTGCAGAACAGTGTGTTAACCCATAAACCTCCCCTAGAAAACCCTAACCAGAACTTAAGGTTCTGGTTGATTTTTTGGCAACTTATGCAAAAATTAGATTTGGGCCCACCTAAATCGAATGGCTTGGATTCAAGTCAAATTTGACATTGACCTTAATCTGAAGCGCAAAACTATTTCTAAGCATTTCTAAGCTATTTCTTGACATTTGGGTTTATGCAATAAACCATTGGAAAGATTATAGTTACTGCCCATCTTATATACATACATTGGCAGTTTATAAGTCATTTTTACTATGCTTTGTTTTTTTTTAGAAGATCTACAAGAGGGCAGTTGTATAGTTTAGTACACTGGATCATTCACACAGTGGTTAATAAGTCTCCTCTTACTACTGGCAGTCCCCACTCCAGCAGGATGGTAATTTTTGTTTTTTTATGCAGTTTATGGGATAGACTTACTAGTGCATCTCAAAAAATTAGAATGTCATTGAAAATTAAAGGACTATCATTTTATTTGTTATAGGGCTCACAAATGTATTATATTAAACTTTTTAATTCATACCGTAATGAGTCTATACAATATATGGGTTTATCTATTTGACATTAATTATTGATATCAAATTATTGATATAAATTTTTTGAGATGCACTAGTACCTTGAAGGAAACCTTACAATATTTACTTCATAGGACAAGCCTTGGGAATTACGTTAATATATTCAAGTATGTATACTGTAGATTACTTCTGTACTCCATTCAGAAACACATAAAAAAAACAGACATTTTATCTTAGACTATAATAAAGAAATTTATTTTCAAACACTGTATCCACTGCTTATTTTATTTACCAATTTACTTTTTTACAGTTTTGTAATGTTATTTCCCTCCATCTCACACATAAAAAGCATATTATTATTGATGTACAGGCTGCACACTAGAAAAGAATACAGTAAGTAGAGATTTATTACTTTTAACTTGTCAACCAAACAACTTTTTTAATAAAGTAAATTTAATACTTTTTATGTGTTATTCCCCTTCAGCTCTTATCAGCCCTGACTAGAAGGTTTCCAGCGCTTTGAATGGCTGCACATGAGAATCTATAGCCATGCAGCAGCGAGGTGAAATCCGGCCAAGGAGAACATTTGCATGCGACTTGTATGATCTCCCCATGGTTACATCAACCAGTTTCCTCCATGTATTCCAATTTTCATCCACGCTACTGATCACTGCTTCTGAACCATGAATCCTGTTCTGTTACTGAGCCCTGGACTGCTTGATGTTGCAGTGTCACATTCCTAGTATATGTTATTCAACTTTTGCTTCTCTTTCCTTAGCAACCCTATCTCTTAATTCCTTGATGTAATCTACTTGCCTTATTGCTTATAGTATCCAGAAAATCAATCCTAGGGCTAACAAGAGTCACTGAAATACTAGTGCTAGCTGAACACCTTGGGACATAGGGGTGCCATCAGTGAAACTGTGCCATCTGGTTGGTTCTTTCTCTGGATATTTTAAGAACCATATTGTAACAATATTCTGGAATTATGGTTTATCTTTGCATGTATTAAAAAAAAAAAAAACCCTCATAGAGTGACTCTTTCAGTTCCCCTCTGAGGACAGCATAGATTTGACGCAGTAATTAAATTTAAAAAGCTGGAGTAATAGAGAAAGCCTGTGAGTCATTCTTTTTCCCACCCACAAAGAGTGATTGACAGTTCTCCCTGCATAAAAACACACACAAGTAAAACTGTCAATCACTCTCAGTGGGCGGGAGAAGAAAGACTCACAGGCTTTCTCTATGAGACCTGCCATTTAAAAAGGTTTTTACATGAAATTACTGAAACAAATTATAGAAAACAGTAAGAATTCAGTAATTTTGACTCTCTTCTTGCTGGCCTCAGCATGCTTGAAGCTTCAGTTTTCTTTCTTGAGTAGAATGACCTTGCTTTACCACCCCTGCTCATTGTGATTATAAGGTTTTATCTACAATAGTTGAAAAATCATTCATTAAGCATGCACAACAACCTTAAGTGCATTCATTGAGATCTGTCCTCCTATAAATCACAATGAACTATTTAAGAATTGTGGGCAAATGAAGGACTCAATTATTGGTAACATTTTAATGATATTAAAAAGGGACATATGTGAAACCAAAAGACAAAATTCATCAGAAATATACATTCCAGAAGTGATGTCCCCAGTGATCTGAAAAAGCAAAACCATCTTAATGAAGAACTATCATTCTTCATAATAGCTCAGATTTTGATGTCTCATATTACAACACATTAAAACAGTTTTCCTTTGAAATTGTCTTAATAAAGGTCATTCAGAAATAAAAAGATTTCTTTTTTTTTAATGAATGTCAGAATAGTGCCGCTGGGATTTTTATACAGTGGAACTGTAAATCCCAATCAGGTTTGATGAATAAACCTTGTAACATCACTATCTTCTTGCTTCAGTTTGACAGTTCCCTCAGATACAGTTATTAATGCTTAGATGCCTAAATTAGCTGGCCCATATGTCATATGGCCGAGCCCATATGTCAGTCTTTCACAGACTTACACAATCTAAACTGAGCTAAACTGTGCTACTGTACAGTAGGAGTATAATTTTCATCATAGGCATAGAAATGTCTACCTAGGGAGCTCCATGTGCACTAGGACTTGTCTGATGGGCCCCTTAAGCTAATTTACTGTATCTAGACCAGTAGGAGGAGTGAGCATAAAGGAGAACTGACCTCCTAACAAGAGCAAAATGTGGCAACCTTCTAGAGGGTCATACTAAAAGGCATGAAGAAAAAGAATGAACATTATTACTAAATAATAAAGAGCTAAGGAGAGGTAAAGAAGGTTTTAAGGGCTAAATAATGATTGATTGATTGATTGATTGATTGAATGAATAGAATATATAATGAGTTTATATTAAAATTAACACATATTCCACCTAAACAGAGGCCTAGCACTTTACCTGTGTATGATAGGTGGGGAATGAACAGGATATATAGGCAGTTTAGAGTGAAATGAACACATATTACTATGAAACAGGTGCCTAGCACTTTACCTGTGCATGATAGGTGGGGAATGAACAGGATATATAGGCAGTTTAGAGTGAAAAGAACACATATTCCACACAAACAGGTGCCTAGCACTTTACCTGTGCATGATGGGTGGAGAATGAACAGGCAATACAGGCAATTTAGAGTGAAATGTACACCTATTCCATAGAAACAGGAGCCTGACATGTTACCTTTGCATGATAGGTGGGGAATGATCAGCACATATGGGAAGTTTAGACTGAAAAGAACACATATTCCACGGAAACAGGTGCCTAGCACTTTACCTGTGCATGATAAGCGGGGAATGAACAGGATATATTGGCAGATTAGAGTGAAATGTACACCTATTCCATAGAAACAGGTGTCTAGCACTTTGCCTGTGCATTATAGGTTGGGAATGAAAAGGACATATAGGAAGTTTAGAGTGAAGGGAACACATATTCCAAGGAAACAGTTGCCTATCCCTTTACCTGTGCATGATAGGTGGGGAATGAACATGTTATATAGGCAGTTAAGAGAGAAATGTACACTTATTCCATAGAAACAGGTGTCTAGCATGTTACCTGTGCATGATAGGTGGGGAATGAACCAGATATATAGGCAGTTAAGAGTGAAATGTACACCCATTCCATAGAAACAGGTGTCCAGCAATTTACCTGTGCATGATAGGTGGGGAATGAACAGGATATATAGGAAGCATAGCGTGTATCGAACACATCTTCCATGGAAACAGATGTGTAGCACTTTACCTGGTAATGATAGGTGGGTAATGAACAGCATATATAGGCAGTTTAGATTGAAATGAAGACATATTCCATGGAAACAGGTGCCTAGCACTTTACCTGTGCATGTTAGGTGGGGAATGAACAGGATATATATGTAGTTTAGAGTGAAATGAACACATATTCCATGTAAACAGGTGCCTAGCACTTTACCTGTGCATGATAGGTGGGGAATGAACAGGATATATAGGCAGTTTAAAGTGAAATGAACACATATTCCATAGAAACAGGTGCATAGCACTTTATCTGTTAATGATAGGTGGGGAATGAACAGGATATATAGGCAGTTTAGAGAGAAATGTTCAGCTATTCCATAGAAACAGGTATCTAGCACATTGCTCGGCATCTGTTTAGGTGAAATATGTGTTCATTTCACTCTAAACTGCCTATATATCCTGTTCATTCCCCATCTATCATGCATAGGTAAAGTGCTAGGAAACTGTTTCCATGGAATATGTGTTCATTTCACTTTAAACTGCCTATATATCATGTTCATTCCCCACCTATCATGCACCGGCAAAGTTCCAGGCACCGGTTTCTATTATATAATTGCTCATTCCACTATAAACTTATTTTGTATTCTATTTATTCAATCTTTTATTTAGCCTCTGAAATCTTCTTTACTTCTCCATGGCACTTTATTACTTAGTAATAATGTTCATTCTTTTTGTTCATTCTTTTTGTTCATGCCTTTCAGTATGTCCCCCTTCTAGAGATGATGAATGCCACCCTGATATCCCGGTGACAGGAGAATCTGTTTCATGTTGCTCCTCTAGGTTGCTATTCAGATAATTCTAGTGATCTCTGCTGAATTTGAAAGCCAGGAAAATCTCTCAACCTACACATAGTCATATACATAGGGCTCCATTGGTTTTAATGTGGCCAAAAGAGTGTTAGACCTGTATACCACTATATACAGCGAAAATATAAAAGGAATAGCTTTCTTTCCAACAGAGCCTTATGAGTGACAAAGCAACAGCCCTATGATGTGGCTTTTCTGATTGTACAGTGTTTACTGTAGTCCACTAAAAAATCAGAACTTAACTTTTACTAAACATATTAGGAACAAAAAAGGGCCCCTATACTATTAAATGGAGCAGATGGGAACAGCCTGGTGAGAGAACATATAAATATTCACCAAGACCCCAAATATATGTGGACAAATCATCAAGGTATATGGATAGATACAGATAAAAAAAAAGTCCCATCTACATGAACAGACCAATATATATATTGATAAGCTACCCTGTCTTTATGGTAGGTCAATTACAGATCAAGGGTACAAATATCACAATATGTACTATAACCATGAGACTGCTGAAGGTGAAACTCCAGTTGCAAAAAGTATGAGCTAGAAGAGAAATGTTGGCTATAAGGAATTATCTGGAAAATAATGAGTATAGATGCCATAGAGTATATATGCCATGGCCATATTTAATCTCTTTAATGATATGTAAGGTAGTAATGTTTTTTTCTTTTTTAATAACATAAAAAATTTAGCATGCTGTTCAACAGCAACTTTAGTGACTAAGTTAAGTGACTTTGACAGAACAGCACTGTGCTGTCAGAAATTTCTGAATGTTTTTCTAAATTGGAAGGAATTTTCTGACATTTTGAAAGAGATATAAGAGATCAATGTTTAATTTCTACAACTTCCAAAATATAATTGGGTGTCTCCAACCTAGGAAAAGTATGGAAGGTACAACAGCTTTGACATCTTACCCGATGTTGATGTTTGTTTATTTGTAGTAAAGCGACACATAAAACCAAATATCTGCAAATATGTCTATATAGGCTTATGGAATTTATAAAGAGGAGGAATCAGCTGTGGACCCCCTGCCTATTTGTGCCAAAAGTGCTGTAAGTTAACATTTTGCTATCATTCACTTAAAGGGGTTTTGCCACGATGTAATGTTGACGTGGGATCCTCCAAAATGGGTATTTAATCACTTTTCTAAATATATGTGATTACAAAAATTGCAGCCTGAGAGAGCTACAGGCTGCCTTACCTGCCCATAATTACTTAAAAGCTTCTATTAGATATGACCTGACAAGAGCTGCTAGCCAGGCTTGCACAGAGAACACTTCTTATCTGATGAAAGGGCGCTGAAGAAGCTTTCAAGGCACTGGTAGAAATATGTTGTTTTTGTGTACAGAATCCACCAGTTGTAGTGTGATTATCTGAGTCGATCCTTGCTTTATCTAATGACAGAGAACATGAAGAAGCTTTCAAGCTGCTGTGGAGAAAAGGTGTTGTCTTTTGTATACAGAATCTACTAGTTGTACTTTGATTATTTGAGTGAACATTTCACAAGATCCCTTATGCATGGCTCTGTGCTCTGGCTGTGTCTCTCCCTCTCTCAGCTCAG
The DNA here is from genome assembly GCA_025379985.1 of Phyllomedusa bahiana. Taxonomy (NCBI): domain Eukaryota; kingdom Metazoa; phylum Chordata; class Amphibia; order Anura; family Hylidae; genus Phyllomedusa; species Phyllomedusa bahiana. The sequence goes on from JAODAL010001952.1 coordinate 129,253, forward strand.
TGTGGCTTATTTACATTTGCTTCTTAGCAGATAAGGCACGTCCTGGCAAAACCCCTTAAAAAGCGTATTCTCAACACATTAATTAGCTTTAAACATGTAAAAAAAAGTAACCCTAAGGGCGCATCCCCACGGCAGTGGACAAATACCGGCCGGTTTGCCGGCCGGGATTTGTCCAGTTTTGCGGCCGTCCCCATGGCCGCTGGGGGTACGGCTTATCTCCGCAATGAGCGGAGAACAGCCCTCCCCCCTCCCATTGAATTGTTCATATTCCATCCGGAAACCGGACGGAAGAATGAACATGTTCAATGTTTTACAAAACCGTCGGGCGGAAAACCCGTGCAGTAGGGACTGCTGCACGGGTTTTCCATAGAGCACAATTGTGCTCATTTTCGGCCGGTTTTTCAGGCGGTCTGAAAAACCGCAAACCGGCTGAAAAACCGGCCGAAAACCCATGCCGTGGGGACATGCCCTAACACTCAGTGATGGTTAGAGTTGTTTAAGTGATCTTATGGGTTGAAATACCAGTCCTTGTTGGGATGCTCCCGTTGAGGACTAATTTTCTCTTTAACGTCCCATGCAATGTCACTTTCTGTTGCTGCCTCATAGGCCCAATGTCATGAAAACGGGCAGTCGTGTTCAACTTCTGCTTACCATAACATTGTGCCTAGAGATGTAGTATAGATTAGCTTGACCATGGAATGAAAACTTACATTGTTATCTGTTCTTAGATTACAAATAAAGCATTGAGAAAGTTGAGATAACATTATGTGCCATGACATAATGTTGCATTATCTGTCAAATTATTTTTGCTATATTTGTATGTTCAACTAACAAGATAACATCACTTATCTCCCCGCCCGGCGGATTCGCTGAGCAGGGAGTGGAGGCGTAATCCATAGTTCTCTATGAGAACTGTGGATTACCGTAATGACTGGGCCGTTTTCAGCACGTAATTTGCGCACTATGGTGCGTAATTACGGAACGAAATACAGCCCATTTTAAGCCGTGTGAACATGGCCTTACACTAACTAATGGATAGGGATACAGTTATGGTTAGGGTTAAAAAAAATAAGGGATTTGGGACAGGCAACACTACCTCTAACCCTTCATTTTCTTAAAGGGCTAGTCTCACTACAGGGATTACTTTTTATGTTAAAGAGAACCTGTCACATAGATTATGCCCCCCTTGCTGAGAACAGAACAAGCTAGTGACAGACCTGCTGTTTCCAGTGCTGTGTCCCTTATTCTGTAAGATGCTGTAGTTTTCGAGTACTTATTGCTCAAATCTACAGTTTTCAGTTAGAAAAGAGTCATGAAAAGAGTCACTTTTATTCATACCCCGCCCACCTGAGGATAGCCCCGCCCACCTCAGCTGATAAACCTATTACTTTGAATAGGTAGAAACATATGAATAACTGTCAGGTGGGCGGGGCTAATCTTTGGTGGGCAGTGCTAACACCTGCTCATGAGTAAGATTTGAGCGTTAAATGCTCTAAAACTACTGCATCTTACAGAATAAGGGACACAGCGCTGGAAACAGCATCTCTTTCACTAGCTTGTGCCGTCCTCAGCAAGGGGGGCATAACCTATGTGACAGGTTCCCATTACAGATCTTGCAAAAACAAGTCTCTTTACAATATATGTCCATTAGCAGTGTCCTACCTCCTCCTAGTTATTCCCTCTTGTATAGGCTGCATCAGCTCCTCAGGTCACTATAGCTACAGACCTGTTCAATCTCTCATGATAGGCTGTCAGCACTGGTTTCTATAGCTACAGACCTGGCTTCTACTGTAGCCTTGTAGAAGACAGTAAACACGCCCCTGAATTCAAAGTGAAACCAAGAAAACAGGACTGAGGTAAGATGAATCAATGTAGTGAGACAACCCCTTTAACTGAAATGTTTATATTTGTGCTATAATGTTTTACACTTTTATATTAGGTTATGTTGATCTGTATTGGTTTCCTGAAAAGCAGATCCCAAATAAGTAACTATTTATGATCAATAAACAAAATATAAAGGAAAATATTTATACATAGAAACAAATAATTAATGAAGCCCCCTAAGAAGCCCCCCTAAGACCTAAGATTGTATCTTTAATGTACTGATACATATTGATTGGCACATGCCAGAATACACAAGCTAGTGGGCTCAGTGAAAAAATCAGACCAGCGCTATCTCTCCTTACAAAGTAAAATGAAAAGTGCTGCTGTTTACCAGCTCAGTGCATCTCTGCCCACTGTGAGCATGAGCATTCAGCACAAATGATGAGTTACGATACAATCAAATTTGAAGCCTGGAATTATTTTTGGGCAGTTATCGTGCTCACCAACTGCTTGAGTTCAGGCTTTGCAGAATAAAAAAGTCATTTATGATAGCTCCATGTAGCACACACACATATGACTTTGACAGCCATGATCTTTTCAAACCAGCACAACATCAAGACTTGCTCTAGTGGTTAAGATAAGGTGGAATAAAGAACTGGAAAATAAAGTTTAACAACAGCGCACATGAAAAGTAGAAACACACGTTTATTGAGACAACGCACGTAGAAATAAAGCCAATTTAAATGCCAGTAGATTTATGATTAAACATGACTCATTTAAAATATGCAATGCTTGCCAAGTCATACCTAACATCCAGATTGGTTAATATGTAAACAACTCAAATGTGGTCCTGTTCAGTCCAATTTTCAACCAACCAACATATATAAATACAACTGGGTTCGGGATGCCTTGAACCCAAATATTTTCTCCAACCCTATCACTATCGCTAACCCTTTCCCTAACGCTTTTCATAACTGAAGCTCTAAATTAACATCAGCATTTGTAGGGTGTTTTAGGGATTGACTTCACTTTTAGCATTGGTCCAGACCTTGTGGATCCAGACTTTAGCTAGATGATCCGATGTCCCTTGCTGCTTCCCTATGCATCCCTATGTGGTGGAAAGTAGAAGTGACATGAGATGATTAGTATTATTACTATTTAAAAAGCACTATTGATTCAAGGGTGCTGTACATTGGAAGGGTGTTACATACATAACATATGTCAAACAAAGTACAGTGGCAACAGTAATTGACTAACAACTGGTAAAAAGGGAGAGAGGACTCTGCCCACGAAGGCTTACAATATACAATCAGATGTGCCACTGAGCAGCTGGGAGTGACACAGAACTTAGATAGACACCGTAAGTTCAGTTAATATTGTTGTTAATACTCCTCAAAAACCCTAACTCTAATTTAAACCCAACTTAGGGACAGCATTGCTCATTTGGCATTTTTTGGCATTCTGACCCAGATCTGGAGCAAAAAATATCAAAGTGTAGGTTGTAAAAAACTTTATTCAATGCTTTATGTAACAAATCCTATTTAATGCTCCACAAACTTATAATAATAGTTCACACATAGGTAGTAAACCACATTTCCTTAGTGTAATAATATAACTTGCGATTTAGCAGTTAAAACGAACTTCCAGCTCAGTTCATAATAGCAGTTCATTATCCATCTTGAACTTTCAATTTGACGCAAAAGTACATAATAAACAAGCGGATCCCGACATTAGTCCTTCTCGAAATGTAGGCAGGTAGGAAACCTGCAATTACGCCGTGTGACGGGGGCGGGGCAGGATTGGGGGGCCGGCACCTCGCCGGCCCATAGACTATCATTGCTAGCAGCGCGTATACGCCGCTAGAAAATGACATGTCAATTATCTCCCCCCGTGGCGGATTTGCCGAGGGGTAAGAGGAGACGTAATCCATAGTTCTCTATGAGAACTGTGGATTACCGTAATGACTGGGACGTATTCCAGACATAATTTGCGCACTCCGGCGCGTAATTACGGACTGAAATACGTCCCATTTTAAGCCGTGTGAACATAGCCTTAGGCATCGGTCAGGATTATGTTGCCATTTAAAGTACACCCCCAAGACTGAATAACTTGTTATTGGCACACACATGTTTCATAACAGATTAGTGCGTACATTATCATCACCCATGATCGCTTGAAACTAGAATGTTACCTGTCAAGATTTCTGCAAAGACAAGCGGTGGTGTAAGCCATGTCAGGGAGCAGAGTCTAAGGCCTCGTTCACACGGCTTATTTTGCCGCGGATTGGCGCCGTACTGCGCGCCGGATTTGCGCGGCAGTACGGCGCCAATCCGTCGGAGTAATTGCGGTAATCCACTGCTCTCATAGAGAACAGTGGATTCCGTCGCTCCTCCCCGCTTGGCGAATCCGCCGCCGGGGGAGAAAGGGACATGCACATTATTTAAAGGTGCGGCGCGCTGTAAAACAATTGCATTGTCTATGGGGCCGGGGAGCGGCGCCCCCGCCGCGCTCCGGCCCCCGCCCTCCATCCCGCCCCTTATTCACGGCGGATTCGTGAGCCGGATTGCGCTCACAAATCCGTCGGGAATAAGCTGTGTGAACGAGGCCTAAGGTGCTTCCCAGTTTTTATCAGAGCCCACCACAAGGCAGGTTAGACTTGTGCAGCAGGAGACACCCAGGTCACTTCCCCTGATGCGCTTGCGGAGGCAGCTGGGGTACAGAATCGTACAAAATTGATAGGCAAACTCATAATCAGGCCGAAATGTCAAAGCAGGCAGCCTTATGTGGTCAGTGGATGGAAGCTAAGGTCAAATACACAGCAGGAAAGGATCTGAATGGAATGCTTTCTCAAAAGCACAAGGAACAATAGTTTGGGCAGGAGCAGGAAGGGGCCCAAGGGAAAAATTCAATATTTTGCAATGACCAATTACCGACTGAGCCCAAAAAATTACACGAGCCGGGACAAAAGGTGTTGGGGGAGTGGGGATGCATATGCTGGCAGGCAGAGACGTGTAGGGAAGAAGGAGCGTGGAGAGATGAGTACAGGGGATCATAAGCACGATTCCGCCCGTGGCTCATGATGTAGGACGTGGCACCACTCGTACCCAGCATGGACGTGGCCAATGGGACCCAAGTGCTGAAGATAACAACCCTTTAGCCACAGAACTCACTTTAGTGGGTGGAAGATGTTTTCTTTGGAAGTTGATTTCACAAATTTAAGTTCTTCATTTTTTTTGTTTCCGGTTTTGGCATAGAATTTTAGAAGTAGAGGATTTGTTTGGACAGATACGTGTCACGCATTCCAATGCAGTGGCCATCCAGCAGAGTTGGTTTTGCAAGATCAGAGCTTCAATGCTAGTCATCTTTGCCTTGATAAGGATACTGAATGTAAGGAACCGAGGTAGTGTATCCACTGGGCCACCGCAAGAGGTTGTACGGGGGAAACAGGGACGGAGTCTAAGTGGGGTCCCAGTACACCAGCGCCCGCCACAAGGGGGGGATGGGCAGCTGCGGCAGGATTTCCCCCAAGTCACTACCCCCGGTGACTTTCGTGCGGGGGTAGCCGAGGTGCAAGTAGAGCAGAATTGGCGGCAAACTCATAGCGGGGGGGGGCCCGAAAGGTCAGGGAAGCAGCGAAGGTTGTGGGTTTGGGAACGTTGCCATAGAGACTAACAGGAAAAAGGCAACCGGGAAAACAGAAAAGGCTTCCCCATAGGTATGGGTATGTGGTTTCGGAAAAAAGTGTTTCCGGAGGTGGGAAAAATTTTGGGGTCAGCGGTTGCATCAGCCAATACCGGTCGGGCCCCTTTAAAATCTAGGGACCCCGGCGCACACGCGCCCAAGGAGGGGCCCGCGGCACCGGCCAGCAGACCCCGGGGGAAGCAGGATTTTGGGGGGGTAAGGGGCTGCGCCCGAACGGCGGTGCGGCGCGGACGAATTGCGGACCGCGGCGCATCGTACGGGCGCAAGGGGATTTTGGGGCCCGGTCGCCGCACCCCAAACGCGGGCTGGCCCCCCAACTGACACTGTGTGTGTGTTGATCCTTCCAGTTGATAAACTGAATGTTATGCAGCCAGCATTGATGGAATCTTTTGAGAGATTTCTCCCCAAATTGGGTTTACATGGTTTTCCCTAAATTGGTCATGAATTGCATGTAACCTTTTTGATGTAAAGATGGACTGTACTGGTAAAAGGGTCGTTTGGGTGACCACCGTTCTTGACAATGTGCTTAAATGGGTTGTGCAATTTTTAAAATCCAAAATTGCTATAGGGTCTCTGAAATATAAACTGATTCCAAGCTGCCTGTGGAGGAATCAAACAGTACTAGCAAGTTCTAATTCTTCTTTAACAACCCTAAAGGGGGGAAAGAACCAAAGGGAAACCCTTTTGAAGTAGGGGGTCCAGGGATAAAAATTTTCTCAGGAGGATACACATCTATCAACCAAAAAAAACTCTAAATGAGTTTCTAAACCAGATAGCAATGTCAACCTTTTAGAAAATCCACTACGAAATAACAGACACTTCTGATGCACCCTATGCACAAAAAGATACATAGATGTATTGTGTTAAGTATGGGCTTACAAAATTCACAAGAAATAGGTATTTCTGTAACAAAGTACACATAAGCCTGCAAAGACATAGGAAGATTTAGAATTTAGAGTGGTTGCACAACAAAGTAAAATGAAATCTTTGTCAGATTATGCATACAAAAAGAAACCTTACGGGATGCCCAAGAGAGTATCAAGTGTACTGTTAAGCCTGTGGATATAAAAATACAGAAAACGAGGGATGTGTGGTTCTGTAGCTTTCCATGAATATGTCTGTGAATATGTCAAGACACTCTTGTGTATAGCTAATATAATAAACACACTAATCACCTATGACAATAACGTACAAAAATGACAAGTGCAATTTCATGAGTGAAACATTTGTGTCCCTATTTTGCCAGGAAGCACATTTCCTGTTACAGAGTTGTATTTTCTGCTTATAATGCAATACAGATTGAAATACCTCAGTATAGTTCCCCACTTCAGCCACTATTGTCTTACACAAGAGAAATAAAGGTCTATAATGGAAATCGTGTCCGTTGATGAAAAACGGCGGCTGAATCATTCATCAGTACTTATGGGTCATACGATGAGAAATGATTCATCAGATTAAAGATTTGCAGAGAATCATATTTTAGAGAATTGATGAGGAAAATAACGTTCAAAAATGTGCATATCTGAACACATGAGCGAATGGAAAATTTGGAAAACCCTTATGGGTTTAAAGAAAACAAAAGAAACACATAACACGTGATTAAAGAGGTTTACCATGAAGGCATTTCATCCCTGGTTTGCCCCATTTCAACTTTCGGGCCCTTTCAAAAGGGGGCTTGATGTTTGTTTGAACGCAATAATGTGATTCAGCAGGCTTGACATCACCTCCCTTTTCCCCCAAATGTGTTTTTAATTTAAACAAATATCTTTTAGTTAAAGAGCTGTGGCGTTACAATGTGGGAGTGGTTAGCCTTATGCCTTCAGAAATGGGACCGGGTTTTAAACCAGGGAACCAAAAATGTGGATTTTTTTTTTCTCAGTGCACATACCTGATTACGTTTTTTCTTTTTATTTACTTAAACTGTTTGACTAATTACTAAGGAGTAGGAGAATGACAGCACCTGGGCTTGAACACTCGCTCAGCAGTGAGTGTGTGTGATTACTAAGCAGGGAAGATACTGACAGCAGCTGCCTGAAAAGAGAGGTGATGTCTGAGCATGTGCAGTCAGGACTGAGGAGCTTTTATTATGTTGTCTCCCCTGGGAGACGGCGTACATTATGGGGTCACGAGGGGGCACAAAAAAAAAAAATTGGGGAGAATTTTTAATAATGATGAATGGGGGAAACTTTTATTATTTTTAATTTTTAAGCTTCCAAAATAAAAATTTTTCTTTTTTGCAAAGCCCCCTTTTAAAGGGGGTTTACAGCAGAAAAAAAATATCTGAAATCGGCAGGCAGGGCAAAAAATTTTACTTTCCTACCTCTTCCCCTTCTCTGCACCAGAGCTTTTTTCATTTTTGGTTTTTCCCGCAAAGGGGGTTGTTGAAAATTTAAATGGAGTGTGAGCCTTCCTGCTATCAAAAGAGATCTGAAAGTCGAGTCAGTGGGGGGTCAGTTTACGTTGGAAAAGTAGTTAAGTATAACATTTTTTTTTTCAATCAGCTCAGCCCTAATCTTTTTCTGCCGATCAATCGTTTGAGAGGGCTTTTCTCACCATGCTGTTCTACAGAGCAACAGGCAGTTTCAGACTTACACTTTCTGGTCAGTGGATCTGTAGTAGAAATTGGCATATCAGCTCTGCTTTTCTAACTCCTGTTTACAGGATGAAAAAGGTTTTTTTTTAATTCATGACCCGCCCACATGAGGCTAACCCCGCCCACCTGAGGTTATCACCACCCACATCTGAATTAACTTATTACTTTGAATATCTAGAAACATGGACGGGGCTGCCTTTTGGGTGGCGCGGCCAACACCTCTAGACCTAGTCTGGTGAAACTGCCCCCATTTTTGGCATTTAAAAATTTTTGTTTAAATCTGCTTGAAATTTGAAACTTTTGAATTTGGATTAAAAACCCCTCGATTTTCATATAAGTTCAAAAAGCAGATAAAAAATTAGTTCAAGCAACAGCTCTTTTTCTGAGGTTCTCGGAAATCTCTTTTGTTCATGCCATGATACATTTCCACAAACACGACACGGAGATCAGACTTTGATAGATCCCTGTTCTTTAAATAAAGCAGGTCACACCTGATTGTCATCCCATCGACCAAATGCGCCTGACTCAAATTTCACATTAAAATTATCTGCCAATCAAAAAGGTTCACTTACATTTGCCAATAACAGTTATGTAATATTTGATCATTGTTCTCAATAAAAAAATGAACAAGTCTATCTTTTTTTTTTTTTATTAAGTTGTCTACTTTAGTTCTCTTTATCTACTTTTAAGACTTTGGGGGACGTTATGAATGTTAGGCAAGACCTTTTTTGTGCCCAAGCAATCAATCAGAGCTCCCCTTTATTTTTTTCAGAGCACTGTATGAAATAAAATGTCAGCTCTGATTGGTTGATATGAGCAACGAAGAAAGTCTTAGACGTAGACAGTTTTCATCTGTCTACGTCTAAGACTATGGGAGAAGATGTTCTGGTTAATTTTTATACCTATACAGGTGATTAGAAGCTGTAATTACCATCCATAACAGTAAACTGGATACGTGGAAAAACTTAGTGAAGAAAATTTGGCTCTAAGAGTGACAGAAAAAAAATTGAGAGGCTAAAATACTTTATTCCTTTCAATGGCTAACTGAAAAGATGAGAACAGCTTGCAAGAAGGGGCGTAGCTATAGGAGGTGCAGCGGTAGCAGCTGCTACGGGGCCCTGCATCCTGAGGGGGCCCAAAACCCGTTTGACACATAGGAGATTTGGAGATGGTGTGTTATAAAATTACTGAACCCCCCCAAACTGCAAAACTGGAACTTTTGGTCACTGAGTATGATTTAGCAAATCCAATCACTCTGATTAATATATATATTAAATACATATAATATATATATACATATCCATGTATATGAGAGTTAGGTTTATGTGAGCCTTCAAATGTCACCAAATAACAGCATCTGGGTGTGGGAAAATGCAGCCAGCAATACCAAATTCCTTAACTATGCTGTCTAAGGAGAGGAAAATGCAAATCTAACAAAACTAACTAAAAATTAACTAACTAAGAGCTTAGATCTTTGAACTTAGATCAACACTAGTCACTAGAAAAAAAAAAATTTAAGCACAACTGCTCTGTCCAGTATAGTTCCTGAGGAGGGTGGAGCCTGACACAGTATACCCAATCTTGCTCCACCCCCTCCGACTTTGCCCTAGGTATAAAACAGCGCATCAGTTTTGCTTGAATTGTTTCTTTAATTGTGTGGTTTCATTTTTTAGACGCTGCTCCCATTTGGAACCATTTTTATATCATTTAATTTAATTTCGAGCAATACCCTAACATTTTGTGATTATTAATTTAATCACTCTTGTCATAAGCAGCAGCAGTGAAATCAAATTCTTCAGCGATTGAACTAAATGGGATTTTCAATGTATCTGTCAAGATTACAACCCAGCTTGTATTTACAGAATACAGGCTTGAAGGCGGGACAGATTTTTTTAGCCTTGGGTAAAAACTTTAGGATAAATTCTGAAAATGAGATTGTCAAAAAAAATTTCCCTTTTCCAAATGCCCTTTAATCCAGAGCTTAAATGCCACATTATTCAGATTTGGGAAGCATCACTAAAATTAAAGCTGTTGTGGGGAAAATTCTAAAAAAAGGGGTTTTGGGCCAATCGAAAAAGCTCACCCCTTGTCCATAGGGGGGGACATGATAGTGCAACTCCCCCAAATTTTATTTAAAGGGGAACCAAAACTGCAAAACCATACAGGGCCAAGGGTAAAAGAGGCCTTTTTTCTAGACAACAAAATTTAAAACATCTGCTTTTAAAGGAAATAAATTTATTTACGGGCTTTTAAAATTTTCATGCACCATTTCTTATTAGTTACTTTTAAACTCCCCTTCCTAAATATCCCATAAATTTTTTTCCTTACCACTGCAGCAATAAACATCAAACCCGAAAATTTTTTAAAAAAAATCTATTTTTTCAAAATCTTATATTTTCCCCCAAAATACTAAAAAAAGAAAATGTTTTAAACTTTTTTTCTGAACCCAGTGCTTTTTTTTGCAAGCCCGTGCATATTCCTTAAAAAGAAAAACCCGCGGGACATTAGACCCCCATTTTTTTTTGTTGCTTTTCTTTAAAATTTAAGTGTTACTTCTTGTATGTTTTTTATGAAAATGGCCACAATGAAAGAAGTCCAGAGACTGCAAATACCCCTTGAGATCATGAACATGCAAAAGTTTATGGAGGAGTTTGATTAAAAAAATTTTAAACTCTGCAGCCCCAGTTTCTTAGCACCCCTTTTAAAGTTTTTCTCTTTTAATTGAAAGCTTCCTCAAATTTGAAAATTTTAACAGCCTGCTAGCCACTTTTAAACCCAAAGGAAATCCTCCCTTGGTTTGTGTTTTTTTCCCTCAACCCCCCCCTCCATCAGTAGTATCCTTGTAACAGGCTCAGCTAGGAATAGGAGAACTGAAATGTCCGCTACTGCTGTAGGCCCACCCACAGCCTGCACAGGAAGTGGAAGTCTGAATAGCTAAAACAGCCAGGTGGGAAGACCATATAACTACTATAGACTACAACCTCTGTAGGAAAAGTTCAGTCTCTACACCCACCCCTAAATTCCCAAAACAAAAAAAAAAAGGGCAAAGAATAAGGATTTTTAAACAGTATTTTGGGAGCGATTATTTTTGACCATCGACATGGGGTCGAGGGTCATCCGTTCGACCATAACCCAAACAAGATAGTCGATAGTGAGTGGTCGATTATACGATGCCCCAAAAAAGGGTTTTGGAGAGCAAAAAACCCCTTTCATTCTTAAACCCAAACGGGGCTGGAAAGCTGAATTAACATCCACAACAGCCCAAAGGGATACTTTTGGGCACATTTTAGGCAACAATTTGGGTTATAAAAGGCACAGAAAAAAAAATAAAACCCCCCAACCATTCCTACCCCCTGTTTTGTACCAAAAGCATACCCTTAAAACCGAAACACCCACAAAAAAAAAAGTGCCAGAAGGCATTATGATTTGAACCATCATTTTATTTAAACCCTGGACATTGAAAAAATCCCGCCCCCTGGAACGCAGCTTTACCCCAAAACCGCAGCCCCCCCAAAATTTAAAAAACCCGGGAAAAAAGGATTCTTTCAACCCCCAAATTTTTAGTAAAAATTTTGACATTGAAATACTTTGCCCCGGGGCCCACACATGACCCCAAAAATTTCATGACCCCCCCAGAAAAAAAAGGGCCCGGGGAAAAAGGGATCTTTCAACCATCATTTTAGTTGAACTTGAAAATTGACTATACATTCCGGGGCCACAGCAGGCCCCCCAAACCTGAAAGACCCCCAGATTCAAAAGTGCCGGGAAAAGGGAAAGTCTTTCAAACCACCTTTTTTAATTTTCCCCACGGACTTTGGCTAAAACCTGTCCTGGGCCCAGCATGAGCCCCAAACCTCCCAATGACCCCCACTTTTAAAAAAAGTGGGGGGGGGGGGGGGGGAAAAAGGAGTCTTTAAAACCCCCAAATTTAGTTTCATTTTTGGAAAATTGACTATATCTGCCGGGGCCAAAACATGACCCCCCAAACCTCCCTTGACCCCGGATTAAAAAGTGGGGGGAAAAAAAGGAGTTTTTCAACCCCCTTTTTTTATTTTCATTTGGACAATACTATCCCTGTCCTGGGCCACAGAAAGACCCCCAAACCTGCATGACCCCAGTTTAAAAAAAGTGCCAAAAAAAGGGAAATTTTTAACAACCCCCAAATTTTAATTTTCATTTGGACTTTGATTTAACCCTTTGGGCCCGGGCCACAGAAAGAGCCCCAAACCTTGCTAAACCCCAAAAATTAAAAATTTGCCAGAAAAAAAGAGGTTTTTTAAACCCACCATTTTATTTTTCACGGACAATACTACCCTTTGTCCGGGTAGGGGCTTTCCCCTCCGTAGAGGCGGACCAATGGGGTTTTACTTGGAAATACGGGTGGTTAATGCTCCTTTTTTCCCCACCCCAGGTGCCCTTTTTCGGGCATTTTTTTTTTCCCTAAATTTTAAACTCAACGTGCTGGAGGAAATTGTCTCTGAAACTTTTTTTCTCTGTCCGTGCTCCATATTTCCATGCCCCCTAAAAACCTCCCTCTGGTCAATTTTTTCCTGTACCTCCCTTGTAAAATTTCCAGGGGAAATTTTTTTACCAGCTATTTTGTACATGCAAGTTTTTTTTAATTTAATTCTAGCAAACACATTTTTAAAATAGGATGGAATCCCACCATGTCCCTTTTTTTCTCTTTTTTAATTGTATTAAAATGGGTTGTCTCAATACAGGGAAATTTATACTATGTTAAAAGATCTTTCAAAAAAAAACTTTTTCAATATTTGTCCATTAACATGGTTTCCCCAAACCCATTCCTGTTCTGACAGCAAAACCCCCCCCCTTGAGCCACTCCTTGGGCAATTGTAAGAACAAATGTCGGGAAAAAAACAACATTTTTTACAATAGGACTTGTAGTCAAACTGTAAAGTCCCCAGCCCAAAAAGCCCCCCCCAAAAAAATTCCCAAAGCATGGGCCCTTGAGCCAATTTTGGACAATTGTAAGAACAAAATTCCGTTAAAACAAAAATTTTTTTTTTTATAATAGGGGCCCCGTAGTAAACCTCTCTCTACCTCTACCTCCATGTCCCCAAACCCCCCCCCCTTTGCTCCCCTTTTCCCCCTGAATTTCGCTCCATGTTCAGAAATATAAAAATTTTAGAAGGGTGGGGAAAAAGTTTTTTGGGAAAATCTCTTATTAAAAAGGGCGGCAAAAACAAAACTATTTCTCAAAACCCTCCCAAAACAAAACAAAATTGCTGGATTCAAAAAATAACCGCAAAGTAGATCTAACAAAAAAAGCTGGGGCCCGCGCCAAAGTGAAAAAAAACGTATCGAAAATTAAATTTGGATAATAAAATTTTTTTTTGGCACCTATCAATTCAAAACCCGGGGGTGACTAAAAAAAAAAAAAAAAAAAAAAAAAATTGCTGGATTCAAATTTAACCCGAAAAAGTAGAAAACCTTTTTCAACCCAAAACTGTAGTGCGCCAAAGTGAAAAAAAAACGAAACCGAAATGTATTCGGGGTAATTTACAAAGGAATTTTTTTGGGACCTATCAAATTCCCCCTGGGGGGACAAAAAAATTGCTGTATTTAAATTTTAAATGCAAGCTACCACAATGAACAAAAACTGAAATGCACCAAAGTCAAAAAACCCACGTATCTGTTTATGAAAATTTGTATAATACCAAAATATTTTTTTTCCACCTTTTTAAATTTAAACCGTGGTGACTATAAAATTTTCTGGATTCCCCAAATTTTAAAATTTCAAGCGGCCCCAATGAACAAAGGTAGGTTTCCCAAAGTCAAAAAACACGTACTGCTATGTATTCGTATAATACAAGATATTTTTGGGGACCTTTCAATTCCCCCTGGGGTTACAAAAAAATTGCTGGGAAATAAAATTGTGGGGCCCCCGCCTCCCCCCCCCAAACTTAGTCGCCAAAGAAAAAAACAATCGAAATTCCCCAAAAAAAAAAGGCCCCCAATTCACACCCTGGGTACAAAAAAAGCTGGTTCAAATTTAAAAAGCACCTGCCTCAATGAACAAACCCGCATTTCGCCAAAGCAAAAAACCCTGTTTTCTTTTTATTAAACTATAATTTCCCCGATAAATTTTTGGCACCTTTCAATTTCACCTGTTTTGGGCATAAAAATTTCGGAACCCCAAAAAGGGAAGGTGGTTTAATCAACCCCCCCCGGGGAATTTGGGCCCCAAAATTGGGAAAAGAACACCTAACCCCGTTATCGAAAAATTAAAAGGATTTTTACCTCCGAAACCTTGCCCCCGGGGAAAAAAAACCTAAATTTTGCTTTCCCCCCAAAACCAGAAAACAAAAAAACCCTAAAAAAAAGCCAAAAACCGTTTCAAACAACCCCACAAGCATTGGGGAAAATTTACCAGATTCCTTTTTAAGCTTTTTTTTGGTTCGCCCGGGGGGCCCCCCCCCCTCCTCCTCCCCTGACTTTCCAAACGGTAAAATTTTTTTCCCTTTTAAAAAACCCTACCCCCAACTAAATAACATCTTCCAATCCCTTTAAACTAACAAATTGTAAGGGTCACCCGCTAATAGTAAGGTTTTTCTTCTTTGAAGAAAATAGAATAATTTTTTCCCCTGAGGGTGGGTTTGGGACAAAAGCAAGGGGCCAACTTTTTTATTTTTGCCTGAACGCTGATAGAAAATGAGGGAACAGGAAACGCGTTCTAGTAAAACGACGGGCCATGTGAAATTTTTCCAGCCAATCGCAACCATTACACATCCCATCCAATTTTAAAACCCACACAAAAATAAAACACCCCCGCTCTATTCTGTAAGCTGAATTTATCCGCCAAAAAGACAGGAATTGCCAAAATGGGGAAAATCTTAATAATGAAGGGACAGAAATTTTTAAAACCCAAATTAATTTGCCTGAGCTAAAAATTTTTGATCAACATAAAAAAAGTGCCGAATTTTAAAAATTTTTCGATAATAACGCTTTAAACAAAATTTAAAACCCTAAAAAAAAATAAATTAAAAAAAAAAATAAAAAAAAAAACCCTAACAAAACCCCCCCAAAAAAAAAATTTTTTTTTTTTTTCAAATCAAACCCCCCTAAATCCCCCCCAAAGGGAAACCCCACCCAAAAACCAAAAGCAAAAAAACCAAAGCCCCTTGGGTAAAAAGAACCCCCCGAAAAAAAAACAAAAACCCCCCCCAAAAATTAAAAATTCCCCCAATTTAACATCCCCCCAAAAATTAATTAAAGTGAAAAAAAAACCCCCCCCCCCCCAACGCCCCCCAAACCCCCAGCCCACCCCTTTTTGGAAGGGTGCAGGAGCCCGGGGGCAAGCAAACAAAAAATTTTTAAAAAAGGGTAATTAAAAAAACCTTTTTTCTACAATTTAAATAACAAAAAATTTGCATAGATTAAATGGACAAAAAAAACCAGTTAAAGGGATCCTTTAATAAATAAAATTTTTAAAAAACCGAAAAAAATTTTCCAATTTTTTTGCTTTCAAGCTATTTTTTTTATTGTCGTCCCTTTTTTTAATTTTTAAGATTGGTATTTTGGGTAAAAAATTTTTTTTTTTAAAAAAATTTTTTAAATTTTTTTAAAATAAAATTATATTAATTTTTTTCGATTAAGGGGTGTTAAGCCCCTTTTCCCTTCCTCTTTTTTTTTTGTATTTTTTTTTAAAAATGTCCCCTTCCCCATTTAAAAACGGGGAGTGTTGGGAAAAAACCCCTTAAACCGGCCCAATGAAAATCCTGGGTCATTTTGGTTAAACCCACCACATATTCCCTCCTAGTTAAAGGTACTGAGGACATAGCTCTTTTTATTATGTGGGAAATTTTTTTTTTTTTTTTTTTGAACACTAAAAAAAACAGATATTTACCTGAGTTTCTAGCAATAATGATACAAAAATTTGTTTTTCAAACAATAACAAAACAAAAATTTCAGAATATTTTCTAAATTTTAAGGGTGAGAAAGCTTGTTTCCCAAAAATTTTTCAAAAGGGGAAATAAACAGTTAAAAACCCAATTTAACCCAATGGAGTTTTAAAAAACGTCATTTGGAACAAAAAATTAACAATTTTATAAACCCTCATTTGGGTAATCAAAACCTTTACAAACGAAGAGGGTTTCCCGGAATTAAAAAAAAGGCACATAAACCCGTGATGACCAATTCCTTGAAAAATCACTTCAACTGGGAAAAGGGGCCATTCCTTTACATTTTTCTTAAAGGGCTTTTTAAAAACCTGAACATTTTTCCATGATTATCTGAAAATAATGGAAGGAAAGGAAAACCCCGGGTTTTAAATTTTATGAAGTTTTCCCGGCAAAGAAAAAACCAAAAAAAAAAGTAAAAAATTTTTTCTGACTTTACAGTTTTCCCCAAAAAAAAACCATACCAGGAAGACCCTTTTTTTTAAATTTTTCAAGTTACGCTGTTTAACCAAATAGCCCCTTTTTAGGTTAAACTATAAATTTTTAAAAACCAATTCCTTACCATAAAACAGGGAACCCCTTTGCAGCCCTTTTCCCCATAAGCCCCCCAAATGCTAGAAAAAAATCAAAAAAAAGGAAACCCCCCCCATTTAAAACGGGTGGCAAACCCCCTCCCCCCAAAAATGGAAAAATCCCCCGGGTTCCTTAAAAACCCCCAGGCCCCCCAAAAAAAACAAAAACCCCCCAAACCCCCAAAACAAACAAAGCCCCCCCCCCAAAAAAAACCCAAAACAAATTTTAAAAAACATGGGAAAAACCCCAAAAAGGGCAAACCCCCTTTCCCCCCAAAAAAAAAAAAAGCCAAGAAAACGGGCACGTTAAATTTGGGGTTTTCAACACAAAAAATAAATAAAGGGGCCAGCACACTCTGCAGAAGTTAAGAAAAAAAAAATTTTAGCAAATACAGCTCTCACAAAAGAGGTAAAAACCCCCACCTTTTTTGTAAAAATTGGAAATTGTATCTTTTTATGGTTTCAGAAAACTGAAGAAAAAAAACTTGATACAAATGTAAAGTTGTCAATTTCACAGCGTAAAACACGTAATTTGGGGTGCACTCAAAAATAACCCCAAAAAACACCCATAAAAATGGGGCAAAAAAGATTAGTACACAACTTGGGTGAGAATAGACAAATTTTTTCCCCAAAATTTTTCCCTTTTCCCCCCCATCCGTCATGTGACCTTTTTTTTAATGTTTTTTTCCCAAAAATCTCCGCCCGGAATGGGGGAACCCCGTTTGTTAAAAAAAATTTTTGGAATTATTTCACCTCACCCTCAAAATCCCTCCCCTGGAAGTTAACAAAGACCCCCTTTTTTGGGAAGAAAATGTCGAAGGGCTGAAGAAACGAAAAAGTTATCTACACCCAAGATGATTCCCCGGTTATAAAAAAAGAAATTCCAAAACCCCCAAAATGAGCTGCCCGCAAAGGGGGGCCAAAAAACCCTAAAAAGCGGGTTTTAAAAAAAAACTTCCCGGGGTCAGAAAAAGGGCCCAACATGGTCTACCAAAGAAGGTTTAGTGCAAAATGCTTAGCGTCATAATTTCCCGGAGATTGTCTTCCCAAAAAATTTTCATGAGGGGTTGCTGGGGGGATTTTTCAAACGGGTCAAAAGGGTGTGGGGAAAAGGGGGGGCCTGTAAGGGGCCCAGGTGGGGGCCTAAACTGCAAAATTGCAAACCCAAATTACGGGCCTGGGGGGGGTTTTTTTCCCCCGGGAAAAAAAAAAGCCCCAAAAAGGGTCATAAACAAATTTGCTTTTAAGACAAAAAGAAAATTAAGGGGCATGGATTAAATGGAACCCCTTTCCCCAAAAAACGAAGAAAACCAAAAAAAAATTAAATTTTTTTCAGGAAAAGGGGGCAAGCGGGTGAGGGCAACCCGGTGAAAGGGGTTTTAAGGCAATTCCTTTCTACAAACAAGCCCTGGGGTGGGAGTGGTCATGGTTTCCTGAAAAGTAAGGGCCCCAAAGTAATTTAAGCCTTTTAGAGGGGGAAAAGAAAAAGAGGTTTTTAGAAATGGGCCAAATCAGAAATTGAACTATCCCTTTCTGTTAGTAAAGGGCCTTTACAGTTAAGATCCCCAAAATTTTGGGGTAAGAGCTCAGAAAATTTTTTTGTTTTCCCCACAAAAATAACAGAAATGGGACCCCTTTTTGAAATAATTTTTATGTTCTACTGCTTGCCTTAAAAAACATTGCCCAAAGGGGGCTTGGGTTTCCCCCTCTGTGTGTTATAAAAAAATACAAAACAAGAAAAATTTTAATTTTTAAGCCCAAAAATTTCAAAAACCCCATTAATTTTAAACCCAAAAAATAAAATTAAAGGGGTTGGACCCCCTTTTTGGATTGCTTTGGGGGTTTAAAAGGAAACCAAAACCAAAATTTCCTTCTCTAGACTTTTATACAACTTCTAAATATTAAAAAGAAAAATTTTAAAAATCCAAACCCTTTTTAACAAAAGCCCACATTTTTCCTTCCTTTTTGTTTTTTGGTGAAAACCCTTTTTATGGGAAAAAAAACGCGGGGGTGACGCCCATTTTTAAGTTAAAAAGAAAAATTTTTAAAAAACACAGAACATAAAAAATTTTCTAAAAAAGCCCAAAGCCGGGGCCCCAAAGTAAAATTTAGCAAAAAAAAAAAAAATCCATGCAAAGTTTTGGGGCCTTTAAAACCCCGAAACATAAATCCCCCCAATCAAAACCCCGGTTCAAAATTATTCTCGCATTGGATCCAAAAAACAAAAATTAAAAAATTTTTCAATTTGAAACCCGGGATCCCGGGTTTAAAAAGTCCCCAAAAATTCACACTTTAAAAAAAACTAAAAAAACAAGAAAAATTTTTTCCAAACAAACCCCCCTTTAAAAAACCAAAAAATTAAATCATATTTGTTTTTTTTTTTGGTTTGTTAAAAGGGGAAAAACTAAAAAAAAAAACAATTTTTGAAGGGGGCCCCCCGAACTTTGGCTGGTTTTAAAGGGGGAAACCCCCAAAGAATAAAACCGAAAAGAACCATTCAACCTTTCCTGTTTTTTTTCCAAAGGCAGGATTTTAAAGTAAACAAAATTAATGGGGATAATGAACCCCCCATTTTTTATAAAGAAATGCAAAAAAAACTGAGAAAAAGAAAAAAAAACCCCCCCTCAAAAAAATCCTTTTTCCTTTCTTTTCTTGGGAAACTTGCTCAACCCTTTTTTCCTAAAAAATCATAATGTGATGTATTTGCACTTTTTGAATAAAGTTTGAAAAAAAGCCCCCCCCTAAAACCCCCCAAAAAAAACAAAACAAACCCTCGTTGTAAATGGGAAAGATTAAAGAAAAAAACCTTGAAAAATATTTTGGGGGCCCCCCCAAATTACGAGGAAGGGGAATCCCTTTTACCACCTTTTTTCCACCAAAATTTTAAAAATCCACTAAGGAGGGAGGGGTGTTACTTATATATGTCTGATTTTGCCAATACATCAAGTTACAATGGCTTCAGGGAAAAAATAATTTTTTCCATACAAAAGGTCTCTTCTGGGGTTTTATCTTGAAGGGCCCCACCTTTCCCCCATTTAAAACCTTTGCACAAAAAACCCTTTGGGGCCCAAACCCGTTGGCTCATTTGATTGGTGGAGGAGCCAACTAATTATCCTGAACATTTTACTTCATTTTTAAATCATCCTGTAAATCAAAAGATTAATGCAGGGCAAAAAGCATTTATTTGGGGATGTATTAGTGCCTCTCTACAGTACGTGGGGATTAAAAAATACATTTCCCTGTTTCTGCTCTTACAAGTATTAGAGGGAAAACATTTAATTTGGGGAAGTTTTTATTTGGGCCCCCTACAAAACAGGGGTACCCACCCCAAAAGGAAATGCCTTACGTGTAAATTAAAAAGGGGGACATGCAGTTAAAATTTGGGGGTCCCAGTAACACCCTCAAAATACCCGTGGGGACTTACAAGTTCCTGTACGCCCTTTCATGTATTTTTGGGTGCAAAAAAGTGTATTGGGGGTCTACTTTGCGCCTCCTAAAATAAAAAATTTCTTAACCCTGGTCCTTTTTAAAAAAGGGGTTTTTACAAAGTTTTTGGGGAGGTACATTTTGGGAGTGGGTTGGGCGATCTTTTAAACCTCCCCAAAAGTAAATTTCAGTTTCTACATTTTCCCCCGGTACTGGGCCCTTTTCATTCCAGGATGAAAACCCGGGTCCCTTTGGGGACAGGGGAAGGCAAAACCCTTTTTCTCTTTTCTGGTACATTTGGGTTTTAAAGAACATGACCCCCAAGGGAACTCCTACCTCAGACCCTGCTTCTAAACAGCTTTTTTGATGAAAATATGTAAGGGGCTTTTTTCTTTACCCGGAAATTGGGATCTGCTTTATTGCCTTTTAGTCCCTTTATTTTTGGGGTTAAAAGCGGGGGGAAATTTTGGGACTTTAGAACCAATCAAAACCCGAATTTTCCCCCTTTGAGTTACTTAGGAAACCCAATTTACAATTTTTTCCCTAAAGTTTTCTGTTTTTAACAAAACAATTTGGGGTTTTTGGAACCAAATTTCAATTTTCCCGTTTATTAAACATTTTAATTTTTTAAGGGTAAAGGGGGTCCTCTCCCCCCTTTTTTTCTTGTTCAATGCTGGTTTTCTGGTGATTCAATACTAGTTCCTACACGAATGGTTTTCACCCTTTCAGAAATGTATTTTCATTCCCCCCGGGGCCCAACTCTTTCCCTTTCCAAGTTTTACAATTTTTCCCCTCAGCCCAGCCCAAACCCTACTGAGGCCCGGCTTTTTTTGTAAATAAATGCTCCAAGCATGGCAAAGCGTTAGAACACTTGCTTTTTTAAAATTTAACCCCTTTCCCAAATGACACTTTCCCGGCTGCGTCAAAGCCCTTTACATATAGGGGGAAAAAATTTTTACGCTGAACCAGCCTCTTCTGACAAGCAAAACTGATTTGGGCCCAACAACTTATTGAAACTATGACCCCCTTTTTGGGAAACAGTAACAAATCAAAATTTTTGGGAAAACCCCCCTGGCCAAAAGAACCCTGGTAGGAAAAACCCCTTTTAAAGGGCCCTTCCCTTCTTTGATTTTTTATATAGGGTGTGTATGGAAGCACATAATTTTCTTTTATTTCTTCACAAAACAAGGTGTGCCCACCAATATCCAATCCTTCTAAAAAACACACGTGTGGGAAATTTTTCCCTTGGAATGACATTGAAAGAATATAGAGTCATGGTACAGGTCAATATGCTTTTAGGAGTTCCTTATTCTAACTCCCTTTTAACTCAGAAATCATACAAAGACATAATGTAATCTGTATAAGCCCTAAAGCACAATAACAGACACCTGATATAGAAAGAAGAATTTGAAGATCTTGTTGCCCCACAGCCTATTCTTGTGACTTTGCTCAATTTCTTAACTTCTTGTCCATATGCCCTCGAAAAAAATAAATGCTCCAAGGAAATGCCAAATTTTGTCCCCTGCAAAGAATTCAAATTAAAATCTGTTCTTTTATGTACTCTATGTGTCGTTCTAAACTGAAAAGTCTAAAAATACTTTCTCTGCTGAACTGAAAAGTTTGGTTTTTTAAATTTAATCCATTTTCCTAAACAAAATGAAGTTATAAAAAAAAACGATAAACAAATAAAATGGAAACACGACCCCCTAAACAAAAGAAATGAAAAAAACTTATTTAGAAAACAAAAAGGGTTACTAAAATAACAGAAGTTTCAGCTACGATGACTCAATTCAAATCTTTTAGTCAAGATCTGTAAAATCCGGTCTATTCCCATGAATAATATTATTTCCAGTGAAGTCCAAATTTTAGTCCAGGGCAAAAAGGCAACACATATTATACCCTGAAAACCCATTCTAGTCTTATACCCTAAGAACCAAGACTGATGTTATATCCTCCAAAACAATACTAGTGTTACACATTGCAAACTAGAGACATCTGTTGATATTTGCCTTTGATCAGTATAGAGGAAGGTTTTGGCCTTTGATGCAGCTCTGAGGTACATGGGGGAAACGGTACTGGCTCATCATTACAAGGCTGAGTGTGAGCTCATCTTTCCTTGCATGTATCATTTCTTTTGCAATGATTTGTTACAGTTGTTTGGTTGTTGTACCATTTTGATGGCATTTGATTTTTATACAATGTCTTATGATATGACGCTGCACCTTCTTTTATTATTTATTAACAGTTATTTTTTACATATTACACCCTTTTTGAGATCAGTTATACTGTTTTTGGTCTATTTTCCAAGACAATTCATTTCATTCATTCATTCATTCATTCACATATAAATGATGCACATACCAATAAGTTAAAGGAGTTTTGCCACGATGTAACATTGATGTGGGATCCTAAAAAATGGGTATTTAATCACTTTTCTAAATATATGTGATTACAAAAAGTGACGCCTCTGGGAGCTACATAATTGCTCAGTCACCCTTAGTTTCCTGACAGTTTACATTAGACACGACCAGGACACTGACAGGAGCTGATCTGACCACGCTTGCTTGCATTGTCTGAAATTTTTATCTGATGACAGGGAACATGAAAGAGCTTGCAAGAGACTGGGGAGAAAAAGCAGTGAATGAGCCTGTGTCTTTTGTATAGAATATCCAATGCTTGTAACATAATTATTTGAGTAAACTTTAGAGATGCTCCCTGCTCCCTGGCTCTCTCTCAGCCCCTCTCCCCCGTGACTCAGCATGCTGAGTTAATCTTCTCTCCTGAACAGATAAGAGGTAAGGAACTCACTTCTTGGCAAAACCCCGTTAATATTATTAGATATAGTAAATAGAAGTATAGTGATCCATCAAGTTATAGTGGACTCAGGATACAATATTGTCACAATGGTCTTTTCTGAGACATTCTATCTTTAAACCAGCTAAAAATATAGCATTGAAAAGTGATCGTAATAAACTGTTAAATACATTTTCGAATAAAAAAGGACTTACTTTAACAATTCTACTAAATCTCCTTTAGTTTTTTCCCCATCTTATAGTCTAGAGTTTCGTGATATTTCTAATATCATGAAATTTTTTTTGCCTATACTCTCCTTAGACCCACTACTTGTAGACTGTTTTAATGATGGCTTCAAGTGTGTTGCCAGAAGGGCACCAACGTTTAGACAGCGTCTTTCTCCTAGACTGTTTTCATCCTCAGTTGTGACTCCATCGTGGCTAAGGCTCCTTGGCTGCTATAAATGTGGGCATGCCAGGTGCGTATGTTGTAGTGTCCTTAGTCAGTCTTCCTCTTATAATTATTTTCCAACGGGAAAACATTTTTCTATTATACAATACATTAATTGTAATACACGATATGTCGTTTATTTGGTATCATGCTACGCCTGTCATAGTGGGCTCACCACCTTAAAGAAGGGAAAGTATCGGAGACATCTTTTTGACTGAGTCACCACACATACACAGCGTTTTTGCGGGCCACGGGATTTCTCTCTCCACCATGCGGGCACAAAGATTCGCTCTCTGTAAAGTAGAAAGGGGTTTAAACCTTTCCCCTGAGGGGGGGTGATCACAAAGGAAAATTTTAAAACCGGAGTCCTTTTTGGGTCTTTATCTTTACAAACTCAGCAACCCCCTTTGGGCTGAAATAGACAGGATTTAATTTTGCAATATTAGTTTCTATGTGTTATACTATTGTTTACTATTGTATCCTGTCTTTCTGTCTGTTGTCCTATTTTGTATATGTCTTGTTACTATGTCGTTCTGTTATCTAGACACACCTCCCCTTTTTCATTAAACATGCATTTACTAATTACGAGGGTTATATAGGCGTGTCTATGTTTGTATGTTTTTATTCTACGACTAAGGGCCATTATGTACCAGGCCTGAAAAGCGTAGGATGTATCTTTTATCTTGGATTATTCTGTTTGCTTTTGGCTTCTAAATAAACGAGGATTTTATACTTCATCACGTCAGCTGGACATTCGTCTATTTTCCTGTGGATCTCTGCACCTGCCAGTGCGGTCCGTGCTGATTTGTTACCTTGGGTGAGCTGGTGTTTGTTTTCTTATCGTCTCTAAACTCACCATAGAATGTCACAGACCCTGCTGATTTGTGGTGGAAGATCTAGTCAATTATCATGGACATTTTACTTGTAAAACATCTGTGTTGGTGAGGTGCATGCAGTGATTGGCGGTCTAGTAGCACCTCTCTACATTACGGTGCGGAATTACATGTCCTGTACTGCTCTTATAAGTATTAGTGAGCTGCATGCAATGATTGATGGTCTATAACACTTCTCTACAGTACATTGTGGTACTACTTGTCCTGCACTGCTATTACATGTAAAAGTGAGATACATGCAGTGTTTGGAGCTCTAGTAACGCCTCTCTACAGTACAGTGCGGTACTACATGTCCTTTACTGCTCTTACATGTAGTAGTGAGGTGCATGCAGTGATTGGCGGTCTATTAGCACCTCTACTGTACAGTGCAGTACTACATGTCATTAACTGATCATACATGTAGAAGTGAGGTGCATGCAGTGTTTGATGGTGTAGTATCGCCTCTCTACAGTACATTTCGGTACTACATGTCCTGTACTGCTCTTACATGTATTAGTGAGGTGCATGCAGTGATTGATGGTCTAGTATCGCCTCGTTACAATACAGTGTGGTACTACATGTCCTGTACAGTTCTTACTTTCTTTACATAAGACTGTGACTTTAGGATTTTTGTTACTACGTTTCCTGCTCTGCTCTTACATGTATTAGTGAGGTGCATGCAGTGATTGGAGCTCTAATAGCACCTCTCTACAGTACAGTGCAGTACTACATGTCCTGTGCTGCTCTTACATGTATTAGTGAGGTGCATGTAGTGATTAATAGTCTAGTAGCGCCTCTCTACAGTACAGTGCGGTACTACATGTCCTGTGCTACTCTTTACATGTATTAGTGAGGTGCATGAAGTGATTGGCGGTCTAGTAGCACCTCTATACAGTACAGTGCGGTACTACATGTCCTGTACTGCTCGTACAGGGATTTATGAGGTGCTTTGCAGTGAATTGCGTCTGTAGTGGCTCTCTACAGCACAGTGCGGTACTAAATGTCCTGTACTGCTCGTTACATGTGCCAGGATGAATGGCTACTAATGTAGATACATTTCTAATATCTATTGCACATACCACTGGCTACAAACTAGTGAAAAAAATATACAAATTATAAGGCACATAATATAAACCTGTATGGTCTAGCAAGAAGCCCCTCAAAAAATAATAAATGTCACAAAGAATCACATACCCATAATGTGGATAGGAGAGCAAAGCAAGGACACATAGACTATATGTTCAAATCGAGCGTTTCTGAGACAAAATAAAGAGCTTTTTAGTATAATTCTGATGTCATACAAAATATTATTCATTATAGGACACAGAATGAGAGAAATACATTTTTTGTTTTTTACTTAGAGTAAGAGTAATTATAGAATCTCTCTTCAAAAAGATTCTATTAAATTTATTGAATTCAATTGACCTAACCCTGAAATCAATGCACAAGAAGGTCAAGAAACGTGTTTATGCAGAGGTGATCTGTCTTAAGAGAAACTCATTTAAGTATAATGTTACATGAATAAATATGACCAATATATCTTCAAAGTCAATGGAATCATGTTACCTATAGATAAATGTCGCTATAAAACTTGACTTAAGTTTTGAAAAATTTTATTTGTGAAAGATTTCTGAGGTCTAGGGGATGAGGAAAGAAGATGCTTGGGGGTTGGATTTTTGTGAATTCTTCATCGTCTTTTTAATTTTTGCTTGTAGTATGCATTGAAATGACAAAAATTGTAGTGCACATTACTAAATCCCTTTTGTATATTAATATATATTATATATATATAATATATAAATATAAAAATATATAATATATAAGCATGTTGAAAGTTTCTGCCACTAGCGGGTGTGCAGACAGAGACGATATGTTCACTGTAGCAGCTAGAATAGCTGCTAGGCGGCTATGTATAAGGTGGCTTTTTTGGAACAACTAAAGTGTTCGGTGGGTGACTGTTCCCTTGTTCCAGGACAGGCTTTTGGTAGGTCTCTGGAGGCCTATACAAAGCTTGGGACTGCAGGTGATCTGGCGGTGTGGTTGCTGCCTGCAGTTTGGAGCAACAGGGAAGCTGGAGAGCAGGGCTTGTACTCCTAGGCTTGAGGAAATCCGGAATCAGTGGAGACTGGTATGTGAACTGGTTTGTGGTGCTGGGTACTAGACTCAAACTATGGATAGATAGATAGATAGATAGATAGATAGATAGATAGATAGATAGATAGATAGATAGATAGATAGATAGATAGATAGATAAATAGATTTTGTTTGTTTTTGTGGATTTCTTCTAAGTGTCTGAATAAATTTGTCTGAGGCCAGTTTATGAATACAGCCTTTAGTCAGTGTGCTTTTTGATGGTTTTTTTTACACAGGGCGAGATCTAGTTGGAGTGTATGTGACTTTTTGATAATTTTTGTTCCACTTTTTCTGGAAGGTAAGTTGATGTATGAACTGTCCTATGCATACAGCGACAGACCTGACACTTTTTATGCGCTAATTGTAGGGTGGCATGTTGTGTCAGATTCATAAAAAATGACGCATTTATGAATGTGTCATGAAAAAATGTGGCAGAAAACTGTTGTTCTAATCCATACCAATTTCATAGTGGCGAGGCTGAGATGAATTTTGGCACATACATATATCTCGCTACGGCACACATTTATAAAGAGCTGTGAGACACTTTTATATATACTGACAAATGCTACAATAATCTACTGAGAAGTACGACTTTCGAGGCGCCACTTTTCATACATGTCCTCCTTAGTCCTTCTAAGGGGTTCGCTTGTACTATATAGTGCTGTACTAATGTACTGCAATATATAAATTTCATTTATCATGGCAGGGTGTAACAGGAATACATTCTTGGCAGCCACTGAGGTCCTCATGAGGCCTATGACTGCCATGTAATCCCACAATCATGTTGGGGACAAATGGGGGCCACAAGGGACCACGGACCCTCACTCTAATCATCTAGACACCATATTTGGGTTTACTGCAGAGTCTAAATTATTAAATGGCTGGGATTAGAGCTGTCTCCAATCCCAACTACTATCAGCGGGTGCCAGCTGTAGCTAACAGCCAGCACCCGCCGCATAGGGAGAGGGCTCAACAAGTGAGTCAGTTCCATACTTCCTTAATACCTCCATGATGAGCATACCCATCACTGAAGCATTAAAGGGTTAAAACAGAAAAAAGTTAGCTCACCTATGAAACCCACTCTATTCCAGAGCTGCTGGTGCTTCCCGCCGATGATGTCATATTTAATTGTCGCGATCTCAGCCTACCCGTCATTCCGGCCCTGCCACGCAACTGTAGATATACAAAGAGAGTGTAACCCTGTGCATATACACAAATGAGAATGCGATTTTGGATATGACATGCAAAAACATTACCCTACAACTATACAACGTATATCCAATCATATGCAATCCATTAATGAATTACAATTAATAAAAATCTGCATTGAAGTCTTATAGCATAAATACCATCCAAACCACTATCCCAAAATTAAGGTTGGGGACCCATATGCTAAGGTAAGGGAATGTGTGGGGAATCTCCCATCTGTGTACATGTGAGGTGTGACACTATCTTTGTATACATACAATTAAGTGTCCCCTTATGGATGTTCTATCCATTTTTTGGTTTTTAACTTGAATAACTGCTTTATACATTTGGACTTTAATAAAGATTTTTGCACTATAAAGGTGTGCAATTCTATATGGAGTAAAAAGAAAAGAGACACAACCTTAACTCACCTTAAAATGTTGTGCTAGATCTGAGAGGCACAACTCTCTGCTAGATTCTTACTCTGATTCAGAGTCAAATGGAAAAGCCTTTAATCAGTGCCAGGTGCTCTCGGTCCCATATATCACAGCAGTTCCTCCGTGGTAAATAGCCGAAACATAGTAAACTTCGTTGTTTGTCAAAAAATACAGATATCCAATTGGGATTGCGGGACTGATATATTCAGCGCTTGGCACCATATTTTAACGTATTATTTTATTGATAAAAAATAGAAGGATACGTTTTGCGTACAAAAAGACACTGCCTCAAAGCTTCCTCCTTCCATCTATAGGGAGTGTCACCTTTTTTTTTCTTCTTTGGATTTTCATTCTAGTTTGGACACGACTTGCACCCCATAAACAAACTTATGAAGTAGTTCTTGCAGTTAAGGATTGTATCTATATTTACCTGTCCAGTGTTACTGCAACCAATCACGCGCATCAGAGTTCATGGGCCATTCATACAAAAAGAGACCACTGAGGCCAGTGTTTGAATGTAGTGTCATGTGACCAATGAACCTGATGTCATCAGTGGGGAGTTCTGGGAGTGGCAGTGGTGCTGGGACAGAGCACATTTCAAAGGTGAGTTAGCTTTTTTTCCATTTTAACCCTTCCTGGTGAACAATTTTTCTTTCCAAAATGGATAACCCATTTAATACTTTTGCGCATTTGGATGCACCGGTATGTCATGATGGCATATTATTTATCACAATCGGATGTACTGATACATCTAGGAGATTTGTGACCTCATCAGCAGAGCTCAATCATGACCATGGAAGCTAAGGGAAAGAGAGGAACGGAGCTGACACCCTCCCCTCTGCCGTGGTATAATTGCAGTGTGCCGTTGACTTCCAATACAACCAGAAAACCTAACAAAGGCCTATGGGCTGTCCGTGACATCACCAAACTACTGACTGACAGTTAGGCTATGTTCACACGGCATAATTGCGGGGCGTAATTACGCCCCGCAATTACGCCGGTACTATGGGAGCTCACGCCAACTCCCGCGACCCCATAGACATTCTTTACTGGCAGCGCGTATTCGCCGCTAGTAATTGAAATGTCACTTATCTCCCCACGAGGCGTATTGTTCAAGCGGGGAGAGGAGGCGTAATCCATAGTTCTCTGTGAGATCTGTGGATTACCGTAATGACTAGGATGTATCTCGCAACGTATTTAGTATGGCACGAAGTACGGGCCGAAATATGTCCCAGTTTAAGCCGTGTGAACATAGCCTTACAATACATAGCTGTACAGGAGTGTACTGCTATGTACTGTAACAGGGGTCTACAGATCGCTGAGTCAAGTCCCTTACGGGGACAAATGAAAATAATGTCAAAATTAAAAAAAGGTAAAGAAAAAAAATAAAGTAAAACATGTATACCGCCCTTTCCCCATTACAAACGGCAATAGCCCTCAAAAAGAGCAAAAATAAAAAAGTACACAAATTTGTTATCGCCACGTGCGTTACAACATGGCATATAAATCTGTTATGTTATTTAACCTGCCCAATAAATGGCAAAAATGGGAAAAAAACAATGATAGAATTGCAATTTTTGTTTATCCCTCAGCAAATGGAACATCAAGTCATATTAACTCCAAAGTGGTATCAATGAAAACATCAGTTCATCCCGCAAAAAAATAATCCTTACACAGCTCCATATATGAAGATGCAAAATATTATTTAAAAACACTTTGGGCAACATCTATGAATGTGTATGTGTCTTTTTTTTACTTGGCACTGACACATCGGTTCTAATTAAATATAGAGGACTATATAATATGACAGTATGACTGAAAGTGTTATGCAGCAAACATGGCAGTTTTGCACCAAACTTTGGCGCATTAAAATGTGTCGTCAGGCGCACATTGTGCGAAGATTGGCCGTACGTCTGGTCATACATCTATAGAATTGTCAAAATACAGCAAAAAAAATGGTGAAGGTGAATTCATAGATGTCACCCTTTATTTTTAAGTGTTACAACATAAAAAACAACTATATAAATTGAGTGTTGCCATAGTCTCATCGACAGACTGAATAAAACATGTCATGTATAGTGCACAGTGAGAACTGTTAAAATTTAAAAAAATAACAGTACTAAGATTGCTTTATTTTCTTCAACTTGCCACCCAAAAAAGGAATGTCCCCCCAAACATGGTAAAAATAAGATGTCAACACATCCTGCAAAAATCAACCCCCTACACAGAAAAATAAAAAAGGTATGACTCTCAAACTAAGGCGATGCAAAAAGTTTTCTTTTTTAAATAAAAACGTTTTTATTATATAGAAACCGTAAAATATACAAAAATAAAATTTGTTATCATTGTGATCGTATCGACCTGCTGAGTAACATTAACATGTCATTTAAACTGCATGCTGACAATAAACAACACTTTCAGGATTGCTGTATTTAGTTCATCCTGCCTCCCAACATTCTTGATAAAAAGCGATCAAAGTGTCACATGGGCACAAAAGTGGTAGCACTAAAAGCGTCAACCTATCCCTCAAAAAACAAGCCCTTTATCAGCTCTATATATATAAAATAAAAAAGTTATGGCCGTAGGACTATGGTGACAAAAAAATAACTTCAACAGTTTAAAGTGACTTAAAGGGTTCATCTGTTCTGATACTTTGGGGGCTTTGCGAATGTGACATGGCACCCACCAAAATCTGTATTCCAAAAGCAAACAGTGCTCCCTCCCTTGTATGCCCTGCCATGCAGTATTTCCGAATTTGGAAGAAATTGCACAACAAATTTTGTGGAGCTTTTCTTCCTGGATTCTTTGTGAAATTGAAACATTTTCCAACAAAACTTCATATTATTGGAAACATTTTTATTTTAATTTAATTTTTCATTATCGCAGCCTAACACTGAAAAAATCTGTGAAAAACTTGGCGGTCAATATACTCACTACAGATGAATTGACACATGACTTGAAAAATGGAACTCCATCATAGAGGTTACAACATCTTGAATGTCTTTTTTTCGGTATTGGCCATCTTGTTTTGTTTTCACTGTCTAAAACCACATGTTCTGTGGGTGATGTGTATTTTATGGTTGAAATTAGAGCTGAGCGAGCAGTAAAAAGTTCTAGTTTTATTAACTTATCGAACTTTTGTGACTTCGGTTCGAGGTTCTATTCGAACTAGAACTCGAACTCAAACTCCATTAAAGTCAATGGGAGAAGATGTTCTGGTTAATTTTTATAACTGTACAGGTGAGGAGATGCTGTAATTACCATCCATAACAGTAAACTGGATATGTGGAACAACTTAGTGAAGAAAATGTGGATCTAAGAGTGACAGAAAAAATTGAGAGGCTAAAAGACATTCCTTTCAATGGCTAACTGAAAAGATGAGGACAGCTTGCAAGCAGGGGCGTAGCTATAGGAGGTGCAGCAGTAGCATCTGCTATGGGGTCCTGCATCCTGAGGGGGCCCAAAAACCCCTTTGACACATAGGAGATTTGGAGACAGTGTGCTATCGAATTAGTGAACCCCCCAAACTGCAAAAACTGAACTTTTTGGCACTGAGTATGATTTAGCAAATCCAACCACTCTATATAATATATATCCATGTATATGAGAGTTAAGCATTATGTGAGCCTGCAAATGTCACCAAATAACATCTTCTGGGTGTGAGAAAGATGCAGCCAGCAATACCAAACTCCCTAACTATCGCTGTCAATGGAGAAGAAAATGCTAATTAAGAGCAGTCTGTACAGTACAGAGAGTGAGTTGAAAATGGTGTTCACAAGACAATACAGTGAAATATATATATAACATGGTCATGTGATTTTAGTAGCCAATGAGAGCACTACACCTTAGCGATGATGTTTTTGACACTTCTCTGTGCTCTGCACGGATTGAATGCCTGCCAAAAGTGTAGAAAGCCGCTGAAAACAAAACTGAAAATGGCATGTCGAACTAGAACTACAACTAGAACTTGTTTGGCTCAAGTTCTAAAAATTCAAGAAGTTCTACTAGAACTTAACTTTTCTAGAACAGCTCAATCAACACTAGTTGAAATACATTTCTTATATGACAATTGTGTCCTGTAGTTTTTCACTGTCTATTCTTAACCCTTGTTCCAACTGCTGAATTAACAATAGTCAAGGGTTCAACAATTTTTTTTGTTTTTAAATCCATAAACATAGAATTCAGTGTGTGCACAGGTCCAAACACACACAACTTTTGTAACCTATCTATTTTTTAAGGCTGTAGTTCCTGAGATCACATTTTAAGGATAAAAATGACATTGATCACTGAAAATCACGGTAAAATCATAAGTGTACTGTAGACTCTATTTCTGGGGTTTAAAAAAATGTAAGCAACATTATGATGACTGTTACAAAAATTCTAATTAGGTCCAAATTTCTTAAAAGAAGTATTAAGGTCATTTGCAACTTATTTCTCCATTAGATATAAATGAAGACAATTTGGGACTGTGCTTTTCTATTATAAAATAATTGTGCTATGCCTCATGTGATTTTGCAAAGAGTATAAAAAAATAGAGATCATGAAAAGCAACAAGCCACATTACCAAAAATGTAGGACCTCACCTATAAATGGGGCTACCCCATTCATAAGACAGGCCTAATCACCCATGATACTATAAATCAACAGTACAAGGAGAAGCTGCCATCTGACTCATTATTGTACCATTAACTTGCATTTACTGTGATCTTGGCGAGGATCACCCATGTGTGCATGTACTTAGTCACATGATTATATGACATGAGCGAAAATAAATTTGGTCATGAATCAGATTATAGCTTTCTCCTGGGCTAATGGCAATGTACACCACAAGTGAAGAAGGGGAAGTAGACGTCAGGCCAGGAATGACAGGTAAGTAATGTCAGAAACCAGCCTACCTATTGGTTATTTGGTATAATGGAGCAATATTTCCTAAAACCAGTTATCCTGTTTAAAGGGAGACCACCATAGTTATTTTACATTTTTTTTCTTTTTAAATTAGGTAGTTGGTGGCTATTGATATGATTCTTAAAATGTCTCCTATGCACATGATGTCTTGGTTTGTCTCAAAAATTTCCCCTTTGAGCCCTGATAATACAGCAGTAAGGATTGTTTTATGCTTCTCTTGCAGGCAGGCAGTGGCCTGAGAGGAGTAATGTTATCATCAGGACCTGGTAATTATAAAGAAAGCTGGAAGTTAAAAAAGTGTTAAAAAGATTAACCCTTTATCCCCTTATGGATTGCTCTCATCATTGTTCTCTCAGTCTAGTCTAATCTTTCTAATTTGTCTTTATCTATTATTTGTAATGGGACTGCATGCAGATAAGCAGCAAGATGCAGTAAAGTGAGATTTCTCTGCCCACCCATACAGGAGTTTTATGTTTACTATCCTAGCTAGAAAAGGACAATAGTTTATATGCAATTTTAAATTGCATAAAAGTGATGAGTGAACAGTAAAATGTTCAAATTCGAGTCGAATCTCGAACTTTAGTGTGTTCGGTTCGAGGTTCGAATCGAACTTGAACCCCATTAAAGTCAATGAGAAGATGTTAGGGTTAATTTTTATTGCTATACAGGTGAGGAAAAGCTGTAATTACCATCCATAACAGTACACCAAAACTAAAAATGATACACTGTGTGCCTCCATAACACAATGCCTATGGAGGCGCATTACATAAACTAGTAATGATATGTTATGCGCCTCGATAGGCGCATTACAAATGCAGCAGAACTAAAAAGAACAGATATTGCACCATGACATCACGGCACAGAGAGTTATCTCTACTTTCTCAATGCTTTTCAATGGCATTTGTTTACAAATGAGAGCAGATAACACAAAAAGCCGTGATATCACGGTCAAGCTGTACTCTGCTACATCTGTACATAAACTAACAATGATATGATATGTGCCACGATTTGCGCAATTTTAAGCCACATTATGTTTACTATGTAAGGTATACTTGATGCCAGATTTTACTTTCTGGCGCACTTTACACAGATTGAATGCACCTAAAAACTGCCGCAGTGACGCCAATTTTCGGACACAAAATTAAAACTATTAAAATAGCATGTCAAATGTCATGTCGAACTCAAACATTTACTGGAACAGTAAAATGTTCGGTTTGGCTCAAGTTCTAAAAAAATCGTGAAGTTTGACTCGAAATTAACTTTTCTCGAACGGTTCGATCAACACTATTGCATAGGACTATCTAAATAAAAAAGAAAATACTGCCCCAAATTCAAAAAAATAAAATTGTTTCCTAGAAATAATGCGTTAAACAAAAATATTTATTTCTGATGAATAATCGCTTGCACACTGGTGAGAGGGGTTGTCAGGTTCTTATGAAAAAAAAACCTAGTTGCTGGTGCCCTATTCAAAAATATAAATAAATAAGGAAAACCCTACACTCTACTTCCTCCTCTCCTCCTTTCCAGCACTGGCTTTCCCTGGTCTTCAGTTTACTTTATTCTTCTTTGGAATGGGACATCAATGCTGCAGCCATTGATTGGCTTTAGTGGTCATGTGCCACTTCCTTACATTACCATGCGGAGCTGTTCACTTCCAAGCAGAAGTAAAAGCAGTGACACAGAGTCTCTCTCATATGTGTTCTTTAAAGGGAACCTGCCTTTTAACTGCCTGAATGACGGGTAGCATGAAATAGCTGCAGATTTCCTGATTCCAACTATCTGGGTTTTACTCCGAAATCCAGCGGCATTCCTGGGTAAAACATCCAGTGATGTGTCCAGGAGAGATGAGTCCAATGTACTTCTTCTCCCCGCCGCCTTATCTAAACTGACAGCTCTCTACCTATATATAAAGATGTGCAAGAGCTGGTTGGGACCGGGAGGCCTGCAGTTATT
The DNA here is from genome assembly GCA_025379985.1 of Phyllomedusa bahiana. Lineage (NCBI taxonomy): Eukaryota > Metazoa > Chordata > Amphibia > Anura > Hylidae > Phyllomedusa > Phyllomedusa bahiana. The sequence continues at coordinate 164,020 of JAODAL010001952.1, forward strand.
TCATGCTGCCTGTCATTTGGGCAGCATAAATTAGCTCACAGGTTTCCTTTAAGCCCTTACCACCACTGCCAATTTTGGCATTTCTCTTTTTTGCAAGAGCTATTATTCTCTATTGGCACTTGGTCAATTGGTGTAATAAGTAGTTGACTAAAGTCCTGGTTGTGGACTTCCAGAAAATGTCACACTTTTCTGCGAAAAAGAGAAACTTATTGGATGATCAAATTACAAAAATCTATCCAAAAGGATTGAACGAACTAGTAGAATTTATTTATTGATCTTAAATAAAGTACTTTTCAGTTTACACATAATGAGTGAGCAATAAATACAAGTAATAAATAGAAGAAAAAAGTAATAGAACAAAAAGATCCCCTTAATTAATCTTAAGTCATAAAACAAGGGAGAGGAATTGCCCTTAGGTTGTCCATAAACACAGGGCTTATATACATAGAACTCTCAGGGAGAGTTCTATGTGTTCTATGTATTCCATTGGAGGAAACAGCTGAGCCCCCGTCCTCTTGAGCCAATCAGAGAAAGAGCTACTCTCTCCATAGAACATAATGGAGTCAGTCGTTCGGATCCTGATTGGCTCTCACAGACGTCATAGGTTAAAATGTAGTTTTCATCGCTCTCTCTAGGATTCGTAGATACGAATTTACCTCGCTTGCTATACACCACTCAGATCCAAGATTCTGTCTCCATTTAACAAAATGGAGCGAGTAGCTTGACTCCTGATTGGTGGAACGTATCCCACAGCATATTATGAGTCCTCAGTAGCTTGTTCTCTTATTGGCTAGAAAGGTTCAGCCTCTGTATTTCTGGCCAATCATCGTATAGCTTTATTCCAAGCTGTGTTTTTTCAATTATACCGCCTTGTTTCTGATTGGTTATATAGACTCTCATAGAGAATAATGGCTCCATGTTGCTCGAGTAGTAATTGGAGGAACAAACTGACCAATGAGAGCTTAGCCTCAATTTTAAATATACGATATTTCCCGGTGTTTCTTATAACATGTATTCTGATGCAGCGCCGGTGCAGGCAAGAAACGTATTGAGTATTTTTATGGCAAAATAGGTTAAAAAGGTTTATGCTCTTTTATTAACATTGTTTTTATTGGAATAAAAACCTTTTTTTAATTACCATATCTTCCGCAGGTACTCTGTAATGCGCCTGATAATGATGTATGGGGCATTTAAACATGTATAAACGGGTTGTGTCTGATATCGGGCTGAAAAGACGTCAGATATCTGGCGCAGCCCCATTCATACATGTCGACAGCAGCGTGTGCCATTTTGAATCACAGCATTGCTTCGATACCAAAGCACGCTCCCTATGCATATTTCTGCATGGCAGGAGCCTCTGTGAGGGATGAGAATATTAAAGGGGCACAGGACAGCTATCCCTAATACCACCATATTTGGTGCTAACCTAAGCCCTACCTCCCAAAACCGCAGAGCCCTCAGCCCGATAAGGGCGACTCTGCCAGAAACCTAGCCCTATTGACTCTGCATTGTCTGAGTTAGAGCATAATAGGGGGCAAACATCCTGAGGACAGTAGAGGTCCAAAAAAATTCTACAAGAACTCTAATACAAGTGTGTGCATAGGGCCTTAAAGGTTTAGAGAAAACTTCTGTTTTGACATATGGATGTAGCAAAGCTTAACGTGGCCGTAATAGCACAACTTTTTTGTGTTATTTGTTCTCAAATTACAATAAAAGCCATTGAAAAGCATTGAAAAAGTTGAGATAACATTATGTGCAGTAATAACACAGTGAATTATCTAAGAAGTTTATCTTTGCAACATCTAAACTAACCAGAGACATCATTGGCTCACTGCATTTTCTACGCCTGCACCATCATCTGATTCCCGACCAATTCAGGGCATTATTGTATGAATACATGTGAATTTATCTTTTTTTAGTTTTTTTTTTCTGTGTTATGTTTTATTACTGAATAGCAAAGATCCAGTAACCAGGAAGCAATACATTGGTTTACCATTTTCCATCATGAACAAGTCAGATAAAGAGAGCTCATTAAAATATGTTAATATGTCTTTGACAACCAGTTCTGAATTATTCATGAGCAGTTTGACAAATTTTCTAAACATGCAAATTATCTTTATTGCTCAGCTAATTTTCACTTTTAGTTTTGTATGAGATTTTTTGTTGCTTACTCACAGCATGGTTGCTAATGTTTAATTAGAAATTGATGAACACTAAGTTTTGCTAATTAAATCAGCCGAAGTAGATTTAGATTGACATCATGGTAGGTATTCAAATTAAACAACTGTCCTGTTCCATTTAATGCTGAACGTTTATCAGTTCCAAAGTAAAAGACCACTTATTTATGACATCAAGGCCCAAAATGGATTATCATAGTGCATGGTGGATCTACAGGGGAGCTAATTAAAGCATAGGCAAATCTTTAGATAATCAAAACAATTTAAAATACTGTTTTAGCAATTTTACACTATTTTGACACTTTCATAGCTTTGCACTGGACAACAAACAAGCAATTATGTTCTGTAATTGGGTTTAAATGGAGGGACTTGAATGTCTATGATTTACCGACAAATTGTTAGGGGGAATCTTCAGCAATAGAATTTTAGACTCTTAAACATTTAAGTATAATTACTGAAAATAAAAAATCTAAGTATATAATGTATATAGCAAGATGCATACATATCAGTCATATGGCAAATGTAACCTGCCATGGTTTCTTATAAAGAAAACAATGGTGGCAAACTCCATCAAATGCTGTAAGACCAGGATATTGTTCCTAATAGCAATACTTTGAGTGAAGAGATTTGTAATTCATGAAGGTGCCATGCATATGGAAGTATACAGTATGTCTATGGCTCACCTTACAGGGCTTTGTTACCCTAGATAACTATTTTATTGAAAGTCCTATTATTTGAAGCAGACAAAACGTAATAAATTACATCGAAGGCTACATCAGGCATAGTTGTAAGTTCTGGAGTTTGCCCAACATCCATTAAAAATGAATATGTATTGATTTTAATTACTTTTGTACTCTTGTACAATGTTTTGTGCTTTTTTTTCTGCAGCACACTAATTCATAAAAGCTAAAATTTGTGGTTCACATCAGGATCAGCTCGTCTCTCCAAGTAACCCGCAAAATAAAATTAGGTTTTGCATGCCAATGGCTCATGTCCATGGTAAAGTGTAGTATAAAGTTGTAGGCACTCCTGTGTGATACTCTATGATTCCTCCATCATTGTCCTTTTTAAAGTTATTCTCCACTAGAATCATTACTTTTAGGCTAGGGCTACATGACAACTGTGATACATGTGCCACATGTTTTGCTGCCAAAGTCACTGGTTAATGCTAGCGTATGGGAACGTTATTGGTTCATAACATGACTTCTGCATGTCTTTGTATGAAAATGGGTTAGGATAGAAACAAAATGGCTCCATAGACTTCCATGGGTGCCAAATTAAAAGTCTGTACAACTTGGTGCCTGTAAAGAGCCATCCACAAGAGGTTTAGCTGTTATAAAAACCTTTATTAGCTGTTACCTATCAAGACAGATAATTCATTAAGGCGTAGATGGAGAAGACTTATATACTCACATACAGTTGCAAAACAAAGGAAAATAACTTTTAGGAATGACCTTTTAGGGATTTCTGCAAAGCATGGTTTAATTGTAATTTTAATCCTATTTTAAAACGTGCACATTGCGGAGGGTTTTAGGACTATTCCTCCCTGCAAATCATTAATATTACCATCACTATTTCTTAGATGCCTTTTGGGTACAGCCTACTTCAGATCAGTACACAACATCTCAGTAGGGTTAACCTCTTAAGGACCTTGTGTTTTTGTTGTTGTTGTTGTTGTTGACACGTTCGGTTTCCCCTCCTCGCCTTCCCAGAGCCATAACTTTTTTATTTTTCCACATACATAGACCTATGAGGGCTTTTATTTTGTGGGACAAGATGTATTTTCTAATGGTGTCATTCACTGTACTATAGAATATACTGGGAATCCGCAAAAAAATTGCAAGTGGGAAAAATTGTGAAAAAAAACTTACTTGCGCCATGTTTGCAGGTGTTTTGCTTTTACGGCGTTCAATCTTTGGTATATATAATGTGTTAAGTGTATTCTACAGGTTGATATGCATCCACAAATACCAAACATGTAGGGTTTCCGCTATGTTTTGGCACCGTAAAAACATTCCAAACATTTTCTATCTGTGAAATTTGCACCACGGCGCCATTTTGTGCGACCAATAACTTTTTTGTACAAACACCTATGGACGTCAGTGATTGTGTATTTTTTGCAGGCTGAATTGTACATTTTATTGCTAGCAGCTTGGAATGCATGCAGCTTTTTGATCACTTTTATTCCAATTTTTATGGGACGTGAAATGACTAAAAAATGCAATTTTGCCGTTTTGAATTTTTTCTTCTACGGTGTTCAGCGTACGGGATAAATGATGTTAAATTTTTATAGATCGGACTTTTTCGGATGCGGTGAAACCAAAAATGTGTAACATTTTTATTTTTTTAGATTTTTTATTTGAAAAATGACCAACGGGGTGTGATTTGAACTTTTAATTTTTTTTTTATACTTTAAATCTTTTTTTTTCTTTTACTTTAACTTTCAGTCTCCCTTGGCACTTCACCACTAGGGGGTGCGATCATTTATACAGCCTAATGCATTGCATAGACCAGGCATCCTCAAACTGCTGCCCTCCAGCTGTTGGGAAACTACAACTCCCAGCATGCATTTATATAATCTATAACAGTGGGAATGATGGGAGTTGTAGTTTCCCAACAGCTGGAGGGCCGCAGTTTGAGGATGCTTGGCATAAACAATGCATTAGGGTGTACCAAGATGGCGGTTTCCCCACTTCCTGCCTGGGGACAGAAGTGGGGAAATTCAAAACATGGCAGCGACGGAGGCCTTCACAAGGCTTTCCATTGCCATGTTCAGAGATTGCATCCTCGCAATTTCGCTGCGGAGACTCCGATCACAGCGCGGCACCGTTTTTCATTCACTTAGATGGCGCGGCCATCTTTGCCACGGCATCTAAGGAGTTAAATAGCGCGTGCAATTACCCGCTAACACCCGGCGGCTGTGTGGCAATCCCCCTGCAAAGCCCCTTAGCAACCCTGGGATGTACTCATACATCCAGGGTCGTTGAGAGGTTAAGATCAGGACTGTGACTTGACCATTTTAAAGCACAAATCTTTTGCAGCCATTCTTTAGTTGATTTACTTGTGTGCTTTAGGTCACTATCTTGTTGCATCACTTTGTCTCTTCTGCTTGAACACTTAGACTGCTGCTCCTAAATTCTCCTGTAATATGTTTTGATATACCTCATTGTTCCCTCAAGGATTTAAAGCTGGGATGAGGTTTTGGTCTTCTAAACATAGTGTTGTGCGTTTCTGCTACAACTTTCCATTTTTGCCTGAAGAACATTTTCCAAGACGTTTTTTTTAGAACATCCAGGTAGTCTTAGGGTATGTTCACACGGCCTACTTGGACGCTTTTGAATGCTGATTTTTCAGTGCCCAAAACAGTATCAAAACCTCGCCTGAAACAGGCTTCATCAGAAAAGGTTTTAGACATGTTTCTCATCGCATTTTTGAAGTGTTTTTTGACGAGGTTTTGGGCAAGGTTTGCATCACTGTTTTCACCCATACAAATCAATAGCCAGGCCAAAAACTGCACCGAAAAACACATAAAAAAATTGTGCCGAGAAACGCGGCTAAAAAGGCAGCGAGGTTTTGCATGAAGTTTTCACGCTTTCTGTTGATTGCTATAGGGATTTTCAGTGCTGAAAACGCTTCAAAAATTGACATGACACTTCTTTTTCAGCGCATACAACAGCTTCCATGGAATACGCGCAGTGTCGGACTGGGGGGTCTGGGGCCCACAGGGGAGTTGATCTCGGGGGCCCACCATACTGTACATGAAAATATTACCGGCCTCTCGGACATAAATGCGCCCATTTTACCACATAACACAGTGTGCAAAACAGAACTGTATTGTGTAGTACAATAGCAAGTGATTCACACATTTGTACGTCTAACATATCATACACACATGGCTAAATAGCTCCATCCATATCCCCCTCCACCCACAGACAATATCCCCCTCCACGTGTCCTTTGGTCATGCACCTCGCCACCTTCTAAAATAAACACCTGCAAGAAGGTAAAAGTCTAACTCCTATCACAGGGTCAGGTGTTCCCTCACTCTTACAATCAGGGACACATGTACGCTACCACTATACCCGCGCCGATATAACCTACAAGACCGCCATATAGGGACCACATAGAGGTCAGACACCAGCTCAGGTATAACCTACAACACCGCTATATAGAGACTACATAGAGGTCAGACACCAGCTCAGGTATAACCTACAACACCGCTATATAGAGACCACATAGAGATCAGACACCAGCTCAGGTATAACCTACAACACCGCCATATAGAGACCACATAGAGATCAGACACCAGCTCAGGTATAACCTACAACACCGCCATATAGAGAACACATAGTGGTCAGATACCAGCTCAGGTCACATCACATTACAATATAAAAAATAACCCCTGAAATGAGGGACTCACCGGAGACGTCTTGACTGAGGAGTCGTTCTCTTCTCGAGTTGTTCTTTTTCCCTTCTCTTCTGCATCCGTTCCACACCGTCATGATTACTTGTCCCGGCCACAACTCATCCCTGCAGAAATTACACACAAATATCTTAGAATCCTCAATTTTCCAGCACCTCTTTATCTATTCCCACCACTGTACAAACTATCCAGGGGTGGAGAGCGGGTACAAGCCTAGCATCCTAAGGGGTTGGAGGTGGGGAGAGGCCCAGGTAACTAGATAGCCCTCTTTAGGTAGGTATGCCCTTGCGGGATAAGTTGGTAGGCCCCCCCCAGGCAGCCTGGTGATTCCCTAGCCACCGGTGGGTAGGTAAATAGCCCCCATGTAGATAAGCAGGCCCAGTTAGGAAATAGTAGGGTACAGTTGGTTGGTGGACCCCGTTATAGGCGAGGTAGGGTTTTTGTCCCCAAATTTGTTATGTATAGGTTTGGTGGTTTTCCCCCAGTTAGGTAAGCGTAGGTAGTTTTTGGGGCCCCCCTTTTTATAGGCTGCAAGAGTTAGGGACCCCCTTTAGGTGTATCAGGGACTTAGGGGCCCCCTTAGGTATATACAGGAGTTAGGGCTTTCCTTGAAGTAGTATACAGGCATTTTTGGGGCCCCCCCTTTAGGTAGTATACAGCGCCTTTGGGGGCCCTTTGTGGATACAGACAGTTAGGGGTCCCCTTAGGTTTCATACAGCAGTTAGGGGTCTCCTTTAGGTATATACAGGCAGTTGGGGGGCTCCTTTGGGGACTATACATTAGGGGTCTCCTTTAGATAGTATACAGGTAGTTAGGGGGGCCCCCTTTAGGTATACAGGTAGTTGGGCCCTCCTTTTTTGTATTTTCAGGAAGTCGGGCCCCCCCCCCCCCCCCTTAGCTACGTGTAGGTAGATCAGAGCTCCCTTAGTAATTTAGGTAGGCAGTCCCTTTAGTAGTAAGGGCCCCCTGCAGGTAGCAGGGCCCTATAGGACCAGGCCCCCCTTGTACTCGGGCCCCCTATAGGTAGTCAGGCCCTCCCATGTAGGTAGCAAGGGGCCTCCCTTTGGTAAACCGGCCCCCCTAGCAATCAGGGCCCCCTGTAAGTAGGCCAGAACCCCCCTTTGTAGTCAGGGCCGCTGTGGGTAGCAGGGCCCCCCTTTTGTAGTCAGGGGGCCCCCTTTTAAATAAGACCTCCTATATGTAGCCAGGGCCCCCCATATAGGTAGCCAGGGCCCCCCATGTAGGTAGGGCCCCCCATGTAGGTAGCCAGGGCCCCCCATTTAGGTAGCCAGGACCGCCTATAGGTAGCCAGGGCCCCCCTTGTAGCCAGGCCCCCCCAGTAGTCCCGGGCCCCCTTGTAGCCAGGCCCCCTAGTACGGCCCCCTTGTAGCCACCCGGCCCCCCTAGTAGTCAGGGCCCCCCTTGTAGCCAGGCCCCCCTAGTAGTCAGGGCCCCCTAGTAGTCAGAGCCCCCCGAGTAGCCAGCCAGACCCCCTAGTAGTCAGGTCCCCCATTGTAGCCAGCCAGGCCCCCCTTGTAGCCAGCCAGGGCCCCCTAGTAGTCAGGGCCCCCCTAGTAGTCAGGGCCCCCCTTGTAGCCAGGCCCCGCTAGCAGCCAGCCAGGCTCCCCTAGTAGTCAGGGCCCCCCTTGTAGCCAGCCAGGCCCCCCTAGTAGTCAGGGCCCCCCTTGTATCTAGCCAGTGCCCCCATTGTAGCCAGGCCTCCCCTAGTAGTCAGGCCCCCCTTGTAGCCAGGCCCCCCCTAGTAGTCAGGCCCCCCTTGTATTCCAGGATCCCCTTTTGTAGCCAGGCCCACCCCAGTAGTCAGGGCCCCCCTTGTAGCCCCGGACCCCCGTTGTAGACAGGACCCCCTTTAGAAGCCGGGCCCCCCTAGTAAATCAGGGGCCCCCTTTTGTAGCCAGGCCCCCCTTGTAGTCAGGGCCCCCCTTGTATCAAGGACCTTCTTTTGTAGCCAGGCCCCCCCTAGTAGGCAGGGCCCCCCTTGTAGCTAGGGCCCCCTTGTAGCCAGGACCCCCTTTTGTAGCTGGGCCCCCCTTGTAAACCAGGCCCCCCTTTTGTAGCCAGGACTCCCCTTGTAGCCAGGGCCCCTTTTTTTAGCCAGGCCGCCCCTTTTTTTAGCCGGCCCCCCCTTGTAGCCCGAGCCCCTTTTGGTCGCCCGGCCCCTTTTGTAGCCAGGGGCCCCCCTTTTTTTTAGGCCAGGGCCCCCTTTTTGTAGCCAGGGGCCCCTTTTTTTAGCCAGGCCCCCCCTTGTAAACAGAGTCCCTGTGGGTAGTTTTAAAAAAAACAACAAACAGCCACTTACCTGGCTCGGGCTCCTGCTCCGGCCGCTCCGAGCTGCCGCCTGCTCCGTACTGCGGTCCTGCATAGGCGGCGCGGTGAAGTGACGTCACCGCGCCACCTACATCAGCAGTAGGGGCCGGCGCCCGGCAGGCTGAAGGCCTAATGCGTTCAGCCTGCCGGGGAGATCAGCAGAGCGCAGCGCTAGTGGCGCTGTGCTCCGCTGACTCCGCACAGCCCTGGGAGCCGGGGACATTAGTCCCCGACTCCCGGGCCTGGTCTCTGGGCGCTCGGGACGCAGGTCCCGGGCGTCCCAGGGACCGGATGCGCGGCCGGCCCCCGGGGAGCGACGGCACTGCCTCCGGGGCCCCCAGCGGCTCGGGGGGGGGGGCCCACTGGGGGATTCCCCGGTCCCCCGGAGGCCCAGTCCGAGACTGAATACGCGAAACAACCTTGACGTGTGTGAACTACAGCAATGTTTTGCATAGGAATCAATGAAAATGATCTGAAGGTGTTTTGGAGTCTTTTTGATGCTGTTTTGGGAGTGGAAATCCTCTGAAAACTGCTTTGAATACAGCACCTAAATCAGTCGTGTGACAAAACCCTAAAGGGCTGTTCACACGGCTTATTTCAGGGACGGATTGCAGCCGTATTGTGCGCCGTACTGCGCTGCAATACGGCTGCAATCCGTCCCAGCCATTACGATAATCCACAGTTCTCATAGAGAACTATGGATTCCGTCTCTCTTAACTGCTCGGCGAATCCGCCGGGCGGGGAGAAAGTGACATGTTCATTATCCCGGTGGACTACACGCCGTGGATAATGAAAGTCTATGGGGCCAGCGGGCAGCGCCCCCGCCCATTATTCAAGCCGTATTCCGGGCGGGATCCATCCCGCAATTACGGCTTGAATAAGCCGTGTGAACCGGGCCTTAGGGTCCTTTCACACGGAGCTGTTTTTGATGCATTTTTGGATACGTTTTTTGTGCAAAAACATAGAGCATTAATTTCTGTGCCTTTCTACACAAAAAAAAAACGCATCAAGAACTCATAAATGCAATGCATCCAGATTTGGATGCATTTTTTGTGCACTTTTTAATGTGTTTTTTTGTGCAGAAAAGCACAGCAATTAATGTTGTACTTTTTTGCACAAAAAACGCATCCAAAAATGCATCAAAAAACGCATCCAAATACGGATGCATTGCATTTATGCAGCTGCATTTTTATGCGTTCTTGATGCATTTTTTTTGTGCAGAAAGGCACCTAAAATGCACAAAAGTAAAACGCTCCGTGTGAAACCACCCTTAGGCCATGTTCACACGGCTTAAAATAGGCCGTATTTCGGTCCGTAATTACGCGCCGGAGTGCGCAAATTATGGGCTGAAAACGGCCCAGTCATTACGGTAATCCAGAGTTCTCATAGAGAACTATGGATTTCGTCTCCTCTCCCTGCTTGGCGAATCCGCCGGGCGGGGAGATAAGTGACCGGTCAATTACCAGGGGCTTATCTGCGCCGCGGGTAATGCAAGTCAATGGGCCGGCGAATTAACGCCCCCCCCCCCCTCCCCGCTCCCGCCCCGTTCCGGCCACACGGCGGAATTGCGGGGCGGAATTACGTCCCGCAGTTAAGCCATGTGAACATAGCCATAGGGTGCTTTCACACGGTGCGTTTTTGATGCGTTTTTGATGCACATTTTTTGTGCAGGAAGGTACAGCAATTAATGCTGTACATTGCTGCACAAAAATTGCGGTAATTACTGCGATTTTACCGCGAATTTACCACGATTTTGCCGCGATTTATGTGCAGTATGTACAGCATTATGTACAGGATTAATTGCCGTTCCTTCCTGCACAAACAAAATGCATTGAAAAACGCACCAAAAACGCACCGTGTGAAAGCACCCTTAAGTTTTGGTGCAGTTTTAACTGTGCTCCAGTGAGACTGCCTTTATTGCCCTGCAAGCTTTTTCACTTATCTAAACTGTTCGGAAAGTTAAATTAGTGTGTCTGTAATCCACAAGACTTCAAACACAGTAACTGATGACTTACTTGAAACACTTTTCTGTACAATTTAGACAACTGAAAGAAGCTTGCTTGTAATAAAGTTATTATAATTGGAGCGAAGTTAAAACTGCACCAAAACTGCGCTGTATGAAAGCACCCTTAGGCCTCGTTCACACGGCTTATTTCTGGCATGGATTTCAGCCATATTGCGCGCCGTATTTGCGCTGCAGTATGGCTGAAATCCATCCCAGGCATTACGGTACTCCACAGTTCTCATAGAGAACTATGGATTCCGTCTCTCCTTCCCGCTCGGAGAAAGTGACATGCACATTATCCCGGCGGGATACGTACCGTGGATAATGCATGTCTATGGGTCCGGCAAGTTGCCGTCCCCCCGCCCCCGCTGCCGTCCCCGCAATTACGTCGTCAATAAGCCGTGTGAACCGGGCCTTAGACAAACTGGAGATTAGCTGCAATACTTTACTTTGAACAGCAGCAGCTGACTTCATCATGTCCTTAATTAAACACCATTCTTGCTTAGGGATCTTTTAACAGTGGACACATGAGCAGGGTTTTTTTCTTGCAGTTTATGGAGTTGTTGGTAGGTTTTTGCTGTTACCCTTCTTTCTCACCAATTTCAGGATTACCTGTTGTATTTTTAGAATGTCCCCAACAGGACGCCTACTTTTAGGCAGAGTAGGGACTGTCCTGAACTTTCTCTACTGGTACCTAATTTATTTAACAATAGATTAATTTACACCCAAGTCTCTAGCAAAGTCTCTTGCCAACTTCTTTCGACTGTAAAACGTGTCTTCTCATGTCTATTGAAAAAGATTTGCATCGAAGCATGGTTCACACAAGCCAATCTTTCTTGAGAAGAATAGATTTGTCAGTAACCAAGCTTTTAGTGCTGGTATTTAAAAGGGTTGTACACTACAAAAAAATATCTGAAATAGAGCCAAGATGGGTAAAAAAAAACAGAAAAAAAGTTATACTAATCTACCTGTTCCAATCACTGCCACTTCGGAGTTCCCCAGAGATCTGCTCCTCGTTACTTCTGGATTCTTGTCCTAATTTACATGAAAAGTAAGTGAATGGAGCACCAGTCTCCTGTGTGTTTCAAGAAGGGACCTGAAAAGTGAATAGGAACATATCTGATGAGTTCTGGAATGGCAACAAAGGGGGACCGGTTTTTTGGTTTTGCTTTTATCCAGCCTGGCCCAATTTCAGATTTTTTTTCTGCCAGACAACCCAGTGAAACCACAGTTCCAATCTCATCTTCTTAAGGATCAGGTTTCTCCCTGTATTATGGATGTTTACTCAATTTGCAATAAAAGACACAAACAGTACAACTTTGTCTTTAGTTTAGTTGTATTTGTTTATTGTTGTGACTAAGAAAACATTCAGACCATACTTTTTTATTATATTATAATTAATTGAGCTCCTGTAGATTTATCAATAGTATCATAAGACTCATTTACAAACTAAATTAATTTCTCACAATTTATAAATATGGCATTTAAAGGGGTTGTATCATTACATTAAATGTAGTGTTGAGCGATTGCGTTGGCTATCGAGATCGAGCGATAGTCGATAGTCGGCCGCTATCTATAAGGTTTTTCGATAGTGAGCATCGATTATGAGCGATTACCATTAAAGTCTATGGGAGAGCAACAACACCTTCATTATTACACCCAAACAAGGCTGGAGAAGCTCAAATTAACATCTACAACAGTCAAATGGATACGTGCTACATCTTAGGCAACACACTTAGGTTATAAAAGTCACAGAACCTTTCAATTCACCTGTGGTGAATATAGAATTGCTGTTTTAAGATTTACGTGGATGCTGCGTCAATGAACAAAGCTGGTGTGCTGAAATTTTAAAAAAAATTTTTTTATGTTTTGTATAATACACGGTATTTTTTTTCACCTTTCAAATTTACCTGTGGTACTTTTAATTGTGTTTTAAGTTTTTCCGGGAGCTGCGCAATGCAAAAATGGTCGCAAAAATCAAAAAACACGTATCTGTTTTTTTTTTCGTATAATACATGGTATTTTTTGCACCCTTTTAATTTTACCGTGGTGACTATAAAAATTCGTTTTTTAGATTTAATTTGGGTGCGCGTAATGAACAAAGCTGGGTGGCTGAAGTCAAAAAAAAAGTATCTGTTTTGTTTTCGTAATACAAAAGGATTTTTTGCCCTTTCAATTCCCCCTGTGTGCTATGAATTGCTGTTTAAGATTTTTCGTGGTTTTTGCGTCAAATTAACAAACTGGGGGGCGCAAAAATCAAAAAAAAACGTATCTTTTTGTTTTCGTTAAAAACCGGTTTTTTTGCACTTTCAATTACCTATGGTGACTTGTTGGTTTTAAGTTTACGTGGATGCTGCGTCAATGAACAATGTGGGTGGCAAAAGTCAAAAAAAGTAACTGTTATGTTTTGTTGATACACTATTTTTTGCACCTTTCAATTCCCCCTTTGGTGAATATTAAATTGGTTTTAAGATTTTCTGGATGCTGCGTCAATGAACTGCTGGGGTGTGCAAAAGTCAAAAAACACGTAACTGTTATGTTTTCTTATATAGGGTATTTTTGACCTTTAATTACCCTGTGGTGAATATAGAATTGTGTTTTTAAAATTTTAAGGGATGCTGCGTCAATGAACAATGTGGATGTCAAAATTAAAAAAAAAAAGTAACTGTTTTGTTTTCGTATGATACGCGGTATTTTTTGCACCTTTCAATTCACCTGTGGTGAATATAGAATTGCTGTTTTTAAGATTTACGTGGATGCGCGTCAATGAACAAACCTGGGTGTGAAAAAGTCAAAAAAACACGTTAACTGTTATGTTTTGGTATAATAAAGGGTATTTTTTGCCCCTTTTTCAATTCACCTGTGGTGACTATAGAATTGCTGTTTTAAGATTTACGTGGATGCTGCGTCAATTAACAATGCTGGGTGCGCAAAAGTCAAAAAACACGTAACTGTTATGTTTTCGTATGAAAACACAGTATTTTGGCAACAAAAAACCCTTTGGGCTGACTACAAGATTGCGGGAAATTGTAATTTAACTGCAAGGTGGATATATCAACAGTCCACAGGTGTAATGGGTAAAATTTAAAATGAACACAAAACTGAAATGTATACTGATAATAAAAGTGGAGTTTAGCAACCTAACAAAGAGCCCTTTCAGTTACTAGAAATGATGTGTATCCAATATAATTTTCAGGCTCCCCAATATCCAGGAAATATTTCAATAGCAAACTGTTAATAATAAAGATATTCCACTACAATGTCTACACTAAGTCTTGGGGGAATTTTTATCCAGTGTTCTTTATAGATAGAGCGTGTCTGTGTTCGCCCGCGGGCCCCCCCAGCTCCCCCCGCCGTGAAATTACAGCGGTAGATGCTGCTTTTAAATTCTCTAGCGAACTACATAAAATCTTCAAATCTCTAATAACAAAAATTGGAAGGATCACAGCTAATAGTAGAGGTTTTTTCTGTGCAGAAAAACGAATTTCGCTGAGCTGTTTGGCCAAAAGGCAGAGCGAGGTCCTATCCCTATGAGACGCTGAGAGACACTGAGGGTGAAACAGGAAACGCTGTTCTATGTAAAACGAGGTCATGTGATTTTTCCAGCCAATCGCAACCATACACCAACCCAGTCATGACGTGCACACACATCCACCCTGCTCTATTCTGTAATTGATTTGCTGGCCGCCAAAATTACAGGGAAATGCCGAAAAAGGCCGATCTTAATAAATGATGCTCAGATTTTAACATTAATTATCGAATGATCTGGAAATTTCGATCACCATAAAAACCTTGCCGATTTCAACTTTGTCGATAAAAATCGCTCAACACTAATTAAATGGTCTTCAGAATAAGGGGACAGGGAAAACAAGCAACTTTGCAATTGGATGTCATTTGCAAAGCTGTCTTATTTTCACAGTCTGCCTTATCTTCGTGTTGTGTAAACACTGTTGCCCAGTGGCGGTCGGATTCATCCTCCTTTCAATTCATTGGCTGAGAGCTCTACTAATTTACATTCTGTCTGGCCCCAGTCATATTCACAGGAGCGTGCATTCCTGCCTCTCTCACTCAGAATAAGGGGCCAGACAACAATTTCACTCGGCACAGCCAGCAGCTCCACAGTAACACTGCAGCTGCTTCTACAATCAGAAAACAGCAGAATTGTGCTCGGTGCCTAATGCTGCTGCGTGTAAACATAGAAGGGAGACAGATCTGTGCTGCTCTGTATTAGTTCTTAGAAGACTGAATTCAACTGTAACAAACCTCCAGCAGTGAGAGGAGAAGAGATCAGTGCTCTGAGTTCATAGAAGACGGTCTAGACTGAATGCAGGTATGTGGTATGTAAACAGCTCTTACAAAATAAGACTGCAAACGGAGAGGAACGACACAGTGACATGTGGACTCAGACAGAGAGGGGGGGAAGAGCAGGGATGTGCTATCCCCTCCCACAAACAAACACACTTACTCGGGAGCGAGCATGAACAGTGAAGAGGGGGATGATGTCATCCCCCTTCAGTTAAGAAACACACAGCTGGGAGGGGAAGAAACGCCCCTGAATTTGATGAACTGAGAAAATCAAGCTACAAGAAAACAGCCGAACTGATGAAGCGATACATCCCCTTTAATGATCATTTGTGCATTATGCTGGATAAGTTACAAATTTTGTTCTTTCTTATGCCTCCCCATGGTTAGCCTACAGTATGCTTACAACAATATTTTGTGCTAAACAATATGAAACTAACTATAATTCACTTGACACACTTTACTACTCTTCATAGGTATACTCCTTAAAACTGTTGTGAGATATATGAAACGGGTCTAACACATAGTAGTTTTTCTCCATTTTTGAGACCATTTGTGACAGAATCCTTCCCCATATTGCTTTATAAATCTCCTCCAAAGATTGTTTTTATAGGACAATGTATGTTCTCCCTATTTTCTCAAACCTTGGGTTGCTTATATACGGTAAGCTTTACAGCTACACGTAGTTCAATTGTATTTCAGTCTGTTCGACCATTTTATTGTTTTTGACAGAGGCTTAAAGTGTGTTCAACAGCTGGAAAAATGAAACTCTAAAATATGATTTTGTGTCCTGATTGTGTCATGGGATCTTATGCATCATCTCTTATTGTTTTTCCCTAGTGACATAATTCTATATTGAAACAGAATCAGATGAGGTTGGTCAGAGGGGGCAGAAATGTAATGTCATTTTGGTAAATGAATTAGTGTACAGGTTGTAAAGCAAAAGCGCCAATGTCACATACTGCAGAAGAAAAAAAAAACAATGAACACATAATGACAGTAAGACAAATAGGAAAGCCCACGCTTGTCTGAAGAATGTAATGTTTCCAACATCTAGGAAATAGAGATAGGCACTAGTTATAGGAAGGTGGCATACCTTAATATTGCAGTGTCTAAATAAATAAGACAATGTCCCTGTGCATCAAAAGTGCCATGTGCATGGAAGCTTGATAGGTCTCTAATACTCTGTGTATTGTTATACAAGCTTTGTCAGGCTCTGGGGTTGGCATACCATTGGTAAAACTTGAGCAGGGGCCCAGTATGTAAGACAGACAACTATTACCATAAGGCAGTATCCTACTGTTGATATGATGGCGCATACTGTAAATGCCTGAGTTAATCATTTCATGGTTAACAATAACTGACGGATTGTAAGAGGGAAAGGCTCTGTGATGAGATATGAGATAGCAAAGGGTCAATATACCATTCAATAGGGAGATCACTTCCTACTAAAACTGCATTTCAAATGCAAAAGTAATGTAGTTGGATTCTTTCACACTAACTGATTTTATTCTGTATGGATGTCATTTAAATATCCACGTCTCAAGTTCGATTAGAACCTCAAACTTTTGTGAGTTTGGTTCGAAGTTCTATTTGAACTCGAGCTTTAAATCCCATTAAAGTCTATGGGAGAAGATGTTGTGGTAAATTTTTATACCTATACAGGTGAGGAGAAGCTGAAATTGCCATTCGTAACAGCAAACTGGATACGTGGAACAACTTAGTGAAGAAATTTGGCTCTAACAGTGACAAAAAAAAATTGAGAGGCTAAAATACTTAATTCCTTTCAATGGCTAACTGAAAAGATGAGGACAGCTTGCAAGCAGGGGCGTAGCTATAGGAGATGTAGCAGCTGTTACAGGGCCCTGCATCCTGAGGGGACCCAAAAGCCCCTTTGACACATAGGAGATTTGGAGACGGTGTGTTATACAATTACTGAACTCCCAAAACTGCAAAAACAGAACTTTTGGGCACTGAGTATGATTTAGCACATCCAACCACTCTGTATAATATATATCCATGTATATGAGAGTTGGGCGTTATGTGAGCCTGCAAATGTCACCAAATAACAGCTTCTGGGTGTGAGAAAAATGCAGGCAGCAATACCAAACTCCCTAACTATTAATGGTGAGGAAAATGCTATCTATCTAATTAAGAGTAGTCTGTACAGAACAGAGAGTGAGCTAAAAATGGTGTTCACAAGGCAATACAGTGAAATATATATATAACATGGTCATGTGATTTTAGCAGCCATTGAGAACCGTACACCTCAGCAATGACGTTCTTGACACTTCTCTGTGCTCTGCAATGGTTGGATGGCCACCAAAAGTGCAGAAAGCTGCTGAAAACTAAACTGAAAATGGTGTGTCGAACTAGAACTAGAACTTTACTCGAATGAACAATAAAATGTTCGGTTCGGTTTGAGTTCTAAAAATTCGAGAAGATCTACTAGAACTTAACTTTTCTAGAACAGTTCGATCAACACGACTCATGACCATACTAAGCTTTATCAAATGTATAATTATGGTATAAATACAATTAAAGGGGTTTTCACATCAGACTGTTTCACAGAGTCAGCTCTTCACAACCTGTTTCAGGCTCCTACTTCCTGTCCAGGCTGTGAGCAGTATCACAGCAGTGACTGACGTTCCTAGCTGAGTCTGTTTGAGGGACATTGGTGATGGAGGGATTTTAACAGCAGGGCACAAGGCTACAGGTCTCTAAAGGGTTAAAGTTTGTCAGCAAGAAACATAAGCTCCTGTGCTGCTGATAAGACACAGCAGGAAGTGACCTCTGCCTGAGAGGTGGTCAGTAACTTAAGGAAGCCTGTGATGGAAAGCAAAATGATAACAGCAATGTACAGTATTTGGTTATAGTCTTTATTTACCTTTGCCTACATGTTTAAAGTTAATAAATGTGATTACATTGTCCCTTCAATTTACATACCAAGATTATTTTGCTGCCTTGCTGCCTATTATGTGGTCAGATATTATTTTATTCATTTTTATTTGTATAAATAACTTTCTTCTATCTTTCTGCCAGCAGAAATCATGTCATAAAGTTATTATTTAGCTCTAAATGATACAATCTCATACATATTCTCAATCATACCCCAGAATATATTAAAGGGGTGGATTCATAAATACAACCCTTGTCCACACATCCTAACTAGAGCATCCTGTTTGACACTAATCAATCTTTAATTAAGGACACTTAGGTTCCTTCTGCCTTACAGAAAAAAATGCCTTCTTGGGCACTTTTGTAATATCATTTCATTGAATTGTCTGTGGACCTCCTGGAGTTCTACATCAACTGTTTGATGACAGAAAGCTCTTTAGTTCTGTAGGTCTTGACACACAGGAGACAACTTTGTGTCAAGCCTATAAGATTGGGTAAAAAAAAGGGACCTGACATTTTTAAGGCAGCCTTTAAAGAGACACTTCTTTGTTCTCGTATCTCAGAGTTTTGAACATGAGGGAGGAAAGGGAATGCACTGAGAATGATGTTGGGAGGGACAAACATAGATATGGCACAGCAAAGGATAGTTTTACAGGAGAATTGGAACCGACTTTCACACAAATAATGCTGCTGGAATGCTTCAAAGAACGGAGGCTGCATTCAGCATAAGAAGGGCATAAGTTACACAGCAAAGATATATCCCTAGATATAATACAACATGGCTGTGTTGGTGAGTACTATGAAAGCTATACTTTTATACTCTAATAGCATAGAAAAAGTATGTATTTCTATAACTGAATGACTATCAACACATAAAAATCCAGCAGAGAGATAAATATATACAAAGGTAACACAATAGGTAATGTTCTGACCTTCTAGCATATACCATATAGATATCATAGTTCTACAAAAATAGTTGAGATTAATAGGTATTCTACAGCTGCAATGGTTTTACCTGTATTAGAAAAAAATAAGTATTGTTGAGGTTATACTCAAGCAATATTATTTAGAAAACCCCATCTATTAGACACTGCTCATAGCCTTCAAGTACAAATTATGAACTGTCAGGATGGAGGGATAGTCTCATTTACAACCAGCAGAGTGGAACAGATTTCAGACCTCTTCACAGCAGCACGTCGGCTGGTTTTAATGCCGTGATCTGTGTGCCATATAGACCTCACTCTCTTAAAACTGCTCCGGTCTTATCATACCATGAGCTGACATATCTTCAGTATTGAGTTCATTGAATCTTACAGGTCATAACCAACAGGATGCAGTATGATTGATGCTGCTACGGTTATGACTTTCCAATTCAGTAACCTGACCAGGCAGACATGTAGTGCTGGAGCAACTTGAAATAATATATAAAGCAAGGGCATAAAAATAAATGTACTTTATATTAAGTTAATGCAAATTCCTACTAGTTATGTCCAGGATTTAATTTTATTACATATATTTAGTGTTGATCGAACGTTTCTAGAAAAGTTAAGTTCTAGTAGAGCTTCTCGAATTTTTAGAACTTGAACCGAACAGTTTACTGTTCGTTCAAGTAAAGTTCTAGTTTGACACGCCATTTTCAGTTTCATTTTCAGCGGCTTTCTGTACTTTTGGCAGCCATCCAATCACCTTTCTGCACATTTGCTGGCCATCCAATAAGTGCAGAGCAGAGAAGTGTCAAAATCGTCATCGCTGAGATGTAGGGCTCTCATTGCCTGCTAAAATCACTTGACCATGTTATATATATTTCACTGTATTGTCTTGTTAACTCCATTTTCAGCTCACTCTCTGTACTGTACAGACTGCTCTTGGTTAGTAAGATAGCATTTTCCTCTCCATAGACATCAATAGTTAGGGAGTTTAGTATTGCTGGCTGCATCTTTCCCCACAACCCAGAAGTGTTATTTGGCGACATTTGCGGCTCACTTAGTGCCAAACTCTCATATACATGGATATACACTAAACCGGCCACTTTATTAGGAAACCATGCTAGTAACGGGTTGGACCCCCTTTTGCCTTCAGAACTGCCTCAATTCTTCGTGGCATAGATTCCACAAGGTGTTGCAACGATGCTCAATTGGTCCCAAAGGGGGCCCCAAAGAGTGCCAAGAAAATATTCCCCACACCATGACACCACCACCCCCCCAGCCTGAACCGTTGATACAAGGCAGGATGGATCCATGCTTTCATGTTGTTGACGCCAAATTCTGACCCTACCATCGAATTCGCAGCAGAAATCGAGACTCATCAGGACCAGGCAACGTTTTTCCAATCTTTACTGTCCAATTCGATGAGCTTGGGCAAATTGGAGCCTCAAGTTTCCTTGTTTTAGCTGAAAGGAGTGGCACCCGGTGTGGTCTTCTACTGCTGTAGCCCATCTGCCTCAAAGTTCGCCGTACTGTGGTTCAGAGATGCCCCTTCTGCCTACCTTGGTTGTAAGGGTGGCTATTTGAGTCACTGTTGCCTTTCTATCAGCTCGAACCAGTTGCCCATTCTCCTTTGACCTCTGGCATCAACAAGGCATTTCCGCCCACAGGACTGCCTCTCACTGAGGGTTTTTTCTTTTCGGACCAATCTCTGTAAACCCTAGAGATGGTTGTGCGTGAAAATCACAGGAGATCAGCAGTTTCTGAAATACTCAGACAAGCCTTTCTGCCACAAACAACCTGCCACGTTAAAAGGCACTCAAATCACCTTTCTTCCCCATACTGATGCTCGGTTTGAACGCAGGAGATTTTTCTTGACCATGTCTACATGCCTATATGCACTGAGTTGCAGCCATGTGATTGGCTGATTAGAAATTAAGTGTTAATGAGCAGTTGGACAGGTGTACCTAATAAAGTGGTTGGTGAGTGTATATTATATAGAGTGCTTGGATTTGCTAAATCATACTCAGTGCCCAAAAGTTCAGTTCTTGCAGTTTTGGGGGTTCAGTAATTGTAATATACACCGTCGCCAAATCTCCTATGTGTCAAAGGGGCTTTTGGGCCCCCTCTGGGTGCAGGGCCCCACAGCAGCTGCTACCGCTGAACCTCCTATAGTTATGCCCCTGCTTGAAAGCTGTCCTCATCTTTTCAGTTAGCCATTGAAAGGAATTAAGTATTTTAGCCTCTCAGTTTTTTTCTGTCACTCTTACAGCCAAATTTTCTTCATAAGTTGTTCCAAGTATCCAGTTTACTGTTATGGATGGTAACTACAGCTTCTCCTAGACTGTAGAGGTGTAAAAATTAACAAGAAAATCTTTTCCGATTAACTTTAATGTGGTTCGAGTTCGAGTTCTAGTTCGAATAGAACCTCAAACAGAACACACTAAAGTTCGAGGTTGTAATCTAACTAGAACATTTTACTGCTCGCTCATCTCTACATATGTTTATTAGATGTCTCCCCCCCAACACTCAACTAAATCAAGAAAGTATTAGATGATGAAAGTCTACGGGGCACATCTATCAAGACGGTTGCACCAGAATAATTGGTGGCAAAAATAATTGCTTTACACCCCATAGTGGGCCAGATGTATGAACGTTGTTGCTGTGGAAGGTGTCTTAGGTAGTAATGTGCCAAAGTTGAGTTCATGCCTATGTTTGAAAGTGTCTCACAGGCCTTTATGAATATGTCACATCGTACGACAAACTGCTGTGCACCAAAAAAGTGTCCTAAGACAACTTTTTTTTAAAATTTAGCCTCATCCCTGAAAATGGCATGAATAACTATGCATGAACTGCAACACTTTTTGGCATGAGAGTAACATATGTTGCATTGTATGAATTGGCATAGACATACCCCCTGAAGAGTGGTGCAGACCAAAGTGTCTGTCTTCTCGGACGGACTCATTCTTTTTGGCCCAAATGCTTTAGGAATATGTTCACATCATTCTTTCGGTCATAACCTTCAACAGAAAATTGGGGCAGCTACTTTCACACAGAAACTTGTGGGCCTCATCCGACAAAAGGTGATGGCCTCAACAGAAGGGGCATAGTTTCACAGGGAAAAGGCATGGCTTAACGTGCTAAATTGTGTTTCAAAAATGCGCCAACATTTGGGTGCAATTAGTGGCATAAACTAAGCCAACTTGGGTGTAAAAGGTGTAAAGTTAGACTAGACCATTTTAAACTGCGCCAGATTTATGAACATTATGATAAATGCGCAAAGAAAGACTTTCTACTATAACTTGAAACTGTCTTAAAGGGGTTTTGCCACAAAGTAAAATTGATGTGGGAAACTTGCAAATTAAATAATAAACATTTTCACCATTCATCATCATTAAAAATGCTGCACCATTTTTGATTTAGCTGCTCCTTTAGTGATCCATTGTTTACAGCTCGTCTCCAGGGGCTACGACCAGGGCTGACAGCTCTTCAGTCCTGGCCAGACATGCTCAGACATCACCTCTGCAGCTATTGAGTGTTCAACCCCCAGTGCGGTCATTCTATTCCTGTCCTCTGTATGCCTTAGTAATTAGTCAAACTGTGCAGATAAAGAAAAAAAAATTAACCTCAATCAGGTATGTGCATTGAGAAAAAAAATCCACAGATTTGGTCCCTGCAGGGATTTGAACCCAGGACCATTGTTCTGTGAGGCAAAAACTTTACCTCTGAGCTACATTGTAGCTACTCACAGATTTTTACATCAACAGATCTTTCTTTGAATAGAGAGAGGAAAGGCATGGGGATGTCATCCTGCTGGGTCACATGATATGCAATTCAAGCAAATCACACACGCCCCCTTCTGAGCACACAGAGCTGAAGAGCTGAATGCAGGAGGTATGAAATGAGATTGTGAAAAAAAACCCTTTTAAATTTGGACACTATTCATAAAACTGCCTCTATGTGTATACAGTGACTGACCAGGTAATCCATGATTGCACTTCATAAACTCCAAAATGTCTAATAACTGCTACTCCCGACCTTACAGAAGATATGTCAGCTCTGAAATACTGTGCAGACTAACAAGACAGGAACATGAGCTAATCTAATTTTTTATTACTTGGGTAGAGATGCCCTTTAAGTATACTTTTGTACTAGATACCAGGCTTAAAACAGCAATTAAAAGCTGATTATGCACTAATAAAATCCATGAAATTGAGTATAAGGTTAGGCATGCGGCACATGAAAGAAGAAATCTGTGTTTTTCGATTTACTTCTCTTGATATCTGAATCAAAGTCATTAGCTATTACCTGAGTGAAATGTCACATTCAATCCCTTTTATCTTGGCTTTAATTTATGGTAAAATTAAAGTAATTTCTGATTCAGAAATGTACATAAAAGCTGAATAATGTTTATAATAATATTGTAGAAGGGCATAAAAAGATTTGAAGTTCTAGATTTCAGTTTACCTTTCAACTGAAGGTTGCTCACATGAGTCCAAAATGTTGTGCTGATTATTTTGTTAATGTATATTTTTAGCGGTCAAAGCTGTTTTCTGAAACCAAACTCCATATCCCCTGTATAGACACAAGGTTAAACGACACAGTTGTCTGCCAACATCCATCACTAGGGTTATGTAAGAGCTTACCACATATAATCTATAAATTGAACTAGTGTCGGACAGAAGTATCTTGATTAGAGATGAGCGAGCAGCAAAAAGTTCTAGTTCGATTAGAACCTTGAACTTTAGTGTGTTCGGTTTGAGGTTCTATTCGAACTAGAACTCAAACTCGAACCCCATTAAAATCAATGGGAGATGATGTTCAGGTTAATTTTTAGACCTATACAAGTGAGGAGAAGCTGGAATTACCGTCCATAACAGTAAACTGGATACGTGGAACAACTAAGTGAAGAAAATTTGGCTCTAAGAGTGACAGAAAAAAATTGAGAGACTAAAATACTTCATTCCTTTCAATGGCTAACTGAAAAGATGAGGAGGACAGCTTGCAAGCAGGGGCATAGCTATAGGAGGTGCAGTGGTAGCAGCTGCTACGGGGCCCTGCACAATTACTGAACCCCCAAAACTGCAAAAACTGAACTTTTGAGCACTGAGTATGATTTAGCAAATCCAAGCACTCTGTTAATGGGTTGGCTCCTATTGGGAGTCGGCAATGTGTTGGGTGGGCGTCTACTCCCCATGTTCCAGGCCAGGTTTTGGATAAGGCTCGGGTTCCCTATAAAAGGTCTGAGCCTTCAGGTGTACAGGGGTTCTGGTTTTGCTGCCTGAAGATTGGAGAAACACTGAGCCAAGGAAGAGGCTCTTACCCCCCAGGCTCGAGGAAAGCCTGTACAGTTGATGGCTGTACGATTGTGTTTTTCTGGTGCTGGACGTTAGGTCCAGACCACATATAGGGAGGGACTGTATGCATGTTTAGTCAGTGGCCAGACGGCTGAGGAATTTGTTTTGTGTGTTTGTTTTCTTGTATCCTGCCTATTAAAGCTGGTTGAGACCAGTCTTAAACGAAATCCTGTGTTGGAGTGCAATCAATGGAGGTGCCAACCGTCTAACCAGAACGGCGATCCCATAGCGAAATACCCCCAGGACGGCCCAGGAGGGCGTCCAGATGTGAGTGGAGTGTCACAATATATATATATATATATATATATATATATATATATATATATATCCATGTATATGAGAATTAGGTGTTATGTGAGCCTGCAAATGTCGCCAAATAACAGATTTTGGGTGTGGAAAAAATGCAGCCAGCAATACCAAACTCCCTAAATATTGATGTCCATGAAGAGGAAAATGCTATCTAACTAACTAAGAGCACTCTGTACAGTACAGTGAGGGAGCAGAAAATGGTGTTCACAAGTAGTGATGAGCGATTGCGTCGACTATCGTCATCGTCAATTATCATGCCGATATCCGATAGTCGATAATAGATTATCGCCGATGACCATTAAAGTCTATGGAAGAGGAACAACACCTTCATTCTAACACCCAAACAGGGCTGGAGAAGCTGGAATTAACATCCACAACAGTAAAATGGATACATGCTACATCTTAGGCAACACAATTAGGTTATAAAAGTCACAGAAAAAAAGTCACAGACTATTCACTATCCCTGTTTTGTACCACAGCATGACTCTTAAACCTGCATGACCCACAAATTAAAAAGTGCCAGAAAAAAGGCAGTATTATTTGACCCATCATTTCTTTGAACTGGACATTGATTATCCATGTCCTGGGCCACAGCATGAGCCCCGAACCTGCATGACCCCCAGATTAAAAAAGTGTCGAAAAAAGGAGTCTTTGAACCACCATTTTAGTTGAACTGGAAATTAACTATATCTGTCCTGTACCGCAGTATGACCATTAACCCTGCTGACCCACAGATTAAAAAGTGCCGGGAAAAGGAGTCTTTGAACCACCATTTTAATTGAACTGGACATTGACTATACCTGTCCTGGGCCACAGCATGACCCCCAAACCTGCATGACCTCCAGAATTAAAAAACGCCGGAAAAAGGAGTAGTTGAACCACCTTTTTAGTTGTAATGGACATTGAATATACTTGTCCTGGGCCACAGCATGAGCCCCAAACCTACATGACCCCCAGATTTAAAAAGTGCCGGAAAAAGGAGTCTTTCAAACCACTTTTGTTTCACTGGACATTGACTATTACCTGTCCTGGGCCACAGCAGGGAGCCCCAAACCCTGCATGACCCCCAGATTTAAAATGTAACGGAAAAAGGATTTCTATCACCACCATTTTAGTTGAACAGGACATTGACTTTCTCTTTCGTAATATAAGTACAAGATGGGTCTTTGAACAAAAATGGCCTGCGCCAAAGTGAAAGACACGTAATTAAATTGTGTATGGATATTAAAAGGTGTTTTTTGCACCTATTAAATACAACAGCAATTCCTAGCAAATTTCTGTATCGTAATGTAAGTACAAGATGGGTCTTTGAACAAAAATGGCCTGCGCCAAAGTAAAAAACATGTAATTAAATTGTGTATGGATAATAAAAGGTGGGTTTTGCACCTATGAAATACAACAGCAGTTACTAGATAATTTCTGTTATCTAATGTAAGTACAAGGTGGGTCTTTAAACAAAACCGGGCTGCACAAAATAAAAGGTACTATTTCACCTCAGGTGCGAGGTTTGCTGGCCAAAAACTGGTAAAAAAAGCCATTTCAATCTAGGTTCAAATCAGAGTCTGGGACAATATACACTCTCCTTTCAAAAGCCTGCCTGTCTGTCTGTGTTCGTCCGCACTCCCCCACCCCCCCTGTACAGTGCTAGATGCTTCTTTAAAAGTCTCAGCCTAACTAACTAAGAAGTGAAATTCTCTAATCTACCTATGTTCTAATGTTCACAGCTAAAAGCATAGATGTCTGTATGAAAAGAGAACTGTGTCTCTGAGCTGAGCTGTATTGAGGAGAGAGCTAACACACGTCCTGCTCTTATGGGCACACATGACACATGATGTGAACAGGAAGGGCTGTTCTGTGCAAAACGAGGTCATGTGATTTTTCCAGCCCATGACAACCATACACATCACAGTCATGATGTCGCACACCCAACTCACCCTGCTCTATGCTCTAAGCTGATTTGTGGCCCAAAAATGACAGGAAGCGCCAAAATGGCGCGTTTGTTAAAAGTTATGCGCAGATTCTCACCTTAATTATCGCGTGATCGGAAATTTCCGATCAACCTAAAAACCGTGCCGATTTCAACTTTGTCGATTATAATCGCTCAACACTATGCACAAGGCAATTAGTGAAATATATATAACATGGTCAAGTGATTTTAGCAGCCAGTGAGAGCCCTACACCTCAGCGATGATGTTTTTGACACTTTCTGTGCCTGCCGTTTGGGAATGGCCGGCAAAAATGCAGAAAAGGGGTTGGATGGCACCAAAGTGCCCCAAGCCCATGAAACGAAAAATGAAAAAGGCTAAAGAACAGAAAATAGAAGTTTACTGATGAACAGTAAAATGGTTCGTTCTGTTCCAGTTCTAAAAATTAGAGTAGATCTACCAGAACTTAACTTTTCTCGAACAGTTCGATCAACACTAATCTTGGTCCCACCAGATAAAATAATTCTTGGGTCCCATGATTCAGCTATATAGAAATGATGAAAAACCCCCCTAATTTGTATAGTTTGTGCGTTCTTCACAGTGGGGAAATCAAAGATTTATGACCCTGGGACAAACTTCACCCCTAAAATTATAATATATATAAACAACACACACACACACACACACCAGAAATGAATTGTAAGATGCACTGAACTCCCTGAAATTAATTATAATACATACTGAGTCCCCTAAAATTTAATAATGTTGATGATATTACACACATCCTACCCCTTGAAATAGAATATATTACACACTGTACCTAGAGATGGGCGAATTTCTCGAAATTCGGTTCGCTCACATCGCCGAATTTCCCGACAAAAATTAAAAAAAAAACTTTTTTTTTTTTTTCCGTTCCGAATTACTCCAGACGAATCGTGTAAAAAAGTGCAGCTATTTCCAGCCTGCACATATTCTGCAGGTGCTGTAGAACGTAGTGCCAGTGCTTATATGCAGAGGAGCTTGGTTTGGTCTTCATACAATGTTTGTTTTTAGTATGACACGTCACATGACGGCCGACGTTCATTTACTCTTTTAAGAATCGCTTCACTATAAAATCCCTGGGCACTTAAGAGGGCAAAACACGAACCAACAAAAACTGAAGGGGGAATGTAGCCTGATAAAGTCAGGCAGCGACAGCTGTAAAAAACAAGCTGAGGGCTTCAGGTGGCAACATCAGTCTGACAGAGCGTGGAGGTGACGGCGGCAGCCAACAGCAGCATGATTCAGAGAGTGGCATAATGACATTCTGGAGGTGCAACAATTGGAGTAGGCCAAAGAGGGCACAATGACACAGTGTTGGAGTTGACGCATCAACAGTCACATGCAGCATGAGGTCAGACAGTGGCACAATGACTTCTAGAGGTGGCAAAAAAAGAGGCATGCTACAGAGTGCACAAGGACACAGTGTTTAGGTCATTGGCAGCAGCCACACAGCAGCATGCAGGACAGACATGACACAATTACATTCTGGAGGGTGGCAAAAACAGTGAGAAGGGTACTACGGGCCACAGAGTGGGACAATGACACAGTGTGAGACACGGCAGCAGCAACAGCAGCAGCATGCAGGTCAGACAGTGGCACAATGACAATCTGGAGGTGGCAAAAAAAGGAATATGCCTCAGAGTGGACAAGTACAGTGTGGAGGTCACGGCAGCAGCCACAGCAGCAGCATGAGGTCAGACAGTGGCACAATGACACAGTGGGTAGGTCAAGGAAGCAGCCACAGCAGCAGCATGAGGACAGACAGTGGCACAAAGACATTCTGGAGTGGTCAAAACAGGAATAGGCCACAGAGTGGCAAAATGACACAGTGTGTAGGTCACGGCAGCAGCCACAGCAGCAGCATGAGGTCAGACAGTGGCACAATGACATTCTGGAGGTGGCAAAAAAAGGAGTAGGCCACAGAGTGGGACAATGACACAGTGTGGAGGACACGGCAGCAGCCACAGCAGCAGCATGAGGTCAGACAGTGGCACAATGACATTCTGGAAGTGGCAAAAAAAGGAATAGGCCACAGAGTGGGACAATGACACAGTGTGCAGCTCAAGGCAGCAGCCACAGCAGCAGCATGAGGTCAGACAGTGGCACAATGACACAGTGTGTAGGTCAAGCAGCAGCCACAGCAGCAGCATGAGGTCAGACAGTGGCACAATGACATTCTGGAGGTGGCAAAAAACAGGAGTAGGCCACAGAGTGGGACAATGACACAGTGTGTAGGTCACACAGCAGCCACAGCAGCAGCATGAGGTCAGACAGTGGCACAATGACATTCTGGAGGTGGCAAAAACCCAGAGTAGGCCACAGAGTGGGACAATGACACAGTGTGTAGGTCACGGCAGCAGCTACAGCAGCAGCATGAGGTCAGACAGTCGCACAATGACAGAGTTTTGGAGGTGGGTGGCAATACCAGTCCCTGGTAAAGATGGTTGGTGGCAGATGGAGAAACTGTCAGCAGATGTGTGGCATCAGGCGGGTGGTGGCATCAGATTAGTGGTTGAGGCAGGTAGTTTGAACCCAGACTCTTTTCTCACAGTTTGGGTGAGGCGTCAGGGCTGATGTAGTCTGACGCCTAAGGCATTGGTGTGTGGAAATCCTGGCCGATCCACGCCTGATTCATCTTGACAAAGGTCAGTATTCCACATTTCCCGTGGACAAGCGGGTTCTCCTGTGGGGTAACGATGGCCCCCACCGCACTGAACACCCGCTCTGATGCCACACTACTGGCCGAGCAGGACAGCTCCTCCACTGCAAACTCGGCAATTTTGGGGCCACACATCCTGTTTGGCTGCCCATAGTCCAGCGGATCTTCTAACTGGGGTGGCAGAGTGCTGTCCAAGTAGGCCACACCTGTTGGTTCAGGGTCTGCTCCGGGTCCTGCTGCTGCTGGTGACTGCCCTCCTCACTAGGCGGGTGAAGGAAGCTGCTCATCAGTAAACTCCAGACTTAGGTTGCTGCTGATGGAGCTGGTACTGCTCCTGCCCCCCCGCCGTCCCCCAGCAGCCGCGGCAGGAGGACGTGTGCGCTGAGGCACCCCCCGGGCAGACCGGTCAGAGGAGGGACGATGGCGCACATCGGCAGCAGCCAACTGACTACGGAGGATATCCCTATAGTATTTGAGTTTGTCCTCCCTCTCAATAGCTGGGAAAAAGGCTCCCATTTTGGACCGGAGCGAGAGTCCAATAGGGTGGAGAGCCAGAAGTCATCCCTCTGCCGGATGCTAACTATTCGGCTGTCACTAGCCAGGCAAATCAGCATGCTGCGGGCCATCTGCACAAGTGACTCCGAGGGGCTCCCTGCCTCCATCTCCACTGTATACTGCCACGGTGCTTGCGGTCATCTGCCTTGTCTTCCTCATCTCCATCTACCTCCTCCAAGCTGCTCCTGGTCCTCCTCTCTTGTCACCTGGTTTAGAAAATCCACTCATTTCACCAGACAATGCTTCTGCTCCAATGTCCTCCTGCTCCTCCATTTCAGTCCCCAGCGGACCCATGTGGCCGCGAGATGTAGTCGCCACATCTCCAGTCCCCTGCACAGACAGATTTTTCAGCATCTGTTCCAGGACATGAAGCAGTGGAATGACGTTATTCATCCCGTAGTCCTGGCGACTGACAAATAACGTGGCCTCCTCGAATGGCCTCAACAAACGCAGGTTCACGCATGAGCTTGCCAATGGCTACATCAAAGTTACACAGGGGAGTACTCCTGTCCGCCTGGATCATCAAAAAAATCGTTAAATGGCCTTTCTCTGTTCATACAGTCGGTCCAACATGTGCAGGCTGGAAGTTCCAACGGGTGAAATATCGCATATCAGAGTGTGTGGGGGGAGGCCGTTCTGCCGCTGCAACTCGAGGAGTGTGTTCCTGTCTTTGTTGGAATGGATGAAGTTACATGCACAGTTTCCTGGCCATTTTCAGAATCTTCTGAAGATCGGTGGAAGACTTCAGGAACCTTTTCACTACCAGATTGAACACATGCGAAATGCAGGGCGTATGGACCATCCCTCCTCAGTGAAAGCGACACCATGTTGCTCCCATTGTGCCGTCACCATGTTCCGATTTGTAGTTGGCGCGGAGAAATCCACACATCGATTTCTTGCTGCATGATGCGGAGCAGTTCCTCCCCTGTGTGACTTCGTTCGCCGAGGCAAGCCAGGTGTAGAACTGCGTGACACCGCTGTGCCCTACACATGTGGTATAAGATGTGGAGCAGATGTTGGTGGGGGGGGGCTGAGATGGTGGTGGTGGAGGAGGAGGCGGACATTGGCGCAGGAGCCACAGTTTGACAACGTGGAGTAGAAAGCGCCGTCTCCTGTCCAAGTTGTTGGTGTCCTGGGCAGGAAAGCACATTCACCCAGTGGCCGTAAAGGACATGTACTGGCCCTGACCGTAGTTACAGCTCCAGAAATCCGGCTGCCGTGCACCTTGGAACAAACCGATAAGCTCAAGGACTGGCCCACCTTCTGTTCTACATATTTATGAAGTGCTGGTACTGCCTTTTTGTAAAAGAAATTACGGCTTGGAACTCTCCATCTCGGCTCGGCACAAGCCATTAAGTTCTCTGAACGGTGCAGAGTCCACCATTTGGAAAGGGAGGGACTGCAGTCCCAAACAACTTGGACAGGAGCACGTCAGCTGCTGCACCTTAGGATGGTTGTTGTCTCTTTGCAATCGCCTCGCTGAACGACTGCTGGCACCATGAGTAGCGAGGAGCAGGAGCATCTGGCCCGGGAGATGATGTCAAAGAGAAACAGCTCCCTTCTGCAGAGGGGGTGGAGCCTTGACTGGCTGCAAGGGCATGCGTGCCACTGGGCGCTGCTGCTGTTGCTGTTTCTGCGGCGGCAGGATGGACCCCCCACACTGAAGCCACGTTTCTCCCAGCCACCGGATGTGACGCTGCATGTGTTGACGCAGGGCCATGGTGCCAATGTTAGCTCCCTGGCCACACTTCACTTTCTGCCCACAGATTCTACATATACCCATATTGGCTCCTCCGGTGTCTTAGCAAAGAACTGCCACACCGCCGAGTATCGGATTTTACCACCAACGCTCCGCACTGAGTGACTACTGCCGCCGCTGCCTCTCTTAGCCCCTGTGCCGCTACTTTCTTGGACCTGCGAAGCGGGTTTTTTACCCCGTGGCCGCTTGGCTCCCGACCTCACACTGCTGCTATCCTGCTGACGCACGTCCACACAACCCACTTGCTGGCTGCGCCACTACCTGATGCACAAGCTGACGCCCTCTTCTACTGACGATGATGAAGCCTTTGCCTCACCTGGCTCCCAAGTGCGGTCGGCTACATCATCATCTATTTGTGTTTCATCGTCACTGCTGTCCTCATCACCGTCTTCGTATGCAGAGGGCTGACCCCTCACAACATGACCTCCCATGCCACTCTCAACATCTATACTTTACCGCCTACTGCAAGAAGCAGGGGATATTGGCCCCATTTCTTCGCTGCCAAGTAGCTGCTAACTGCCCTCCTCAAATCCTCGCTATATAGTGCCGCTGAGCCCAGACCACAGAGTAGATCTCTGGCTGAGGGAACCGGATGGGACAGAGGCGGGTTGAGGACAGGTGAGGGCGGCTGACCCACTCCCGGGCCATGCCAACTAAGGGTTGCGTCTGACGTTCCCACCGACTCTAGGCTGGGGTTGTCAGATGTCATCTGGGAGGAAGTGGATGACCTAGTAAACCAATCAAGAACCCTTGGGTTGCTAGTCAGCACACGGCCGCTAGATGACAGCGGCAGTTGTGGCCTCACCGAGTGACCCCTGCTGCGACGTCCCCTTGCTGTGCTGCGACCTGGGCCTGGAATGTTTGTGCCTCTTTTTTCTAAACTTCGCAGGTGAAGAGCCCGCCACACCTGTTTGTCCTGAACCCCGTAAATTTTGTTCTCAAAATGACAGAAAAATTGACTTGTTGTGCGTTAAAAATCTGTATTTTTGAATTAAAACACACCCTTAATTTAACCTCTGAAATGAAAACTCCAGGGAAAACAATTCTTGAGTAAACCCAATGATAATTAAATGTGCGAATCCAAAATTGGCAGGAAAACTTACTTGTATGGCGTTTAAAATTGCGTATTTTCTAATTAAAACACAAAAAACTTAATTAACCTTCGATATGAATTATGCTACAAATTTTTTCTTTTTTGGGGGTGAAAAACAAGTTTCTTTTACATACAACAGCAGAAAACAATGCTTAATTAACCCCTGGATGTAAATTACGCAATAGAATTGAGCAGCCACAAACTACTAACTTTGTAGCGTGTTACAATTGTGTGTTTTCTATGCTACACAGCAAGAGAAAAAATTGTAATTAACCTTCGCTTATGAATTATGCTACAGAAAATTGTATTTTTTGGCGGTGAAAAAGACGGTTTATTTTTATCACCACAGCAGAAAAACAACGCTTAATTAACCCCTGGATGTAAATTGCGCAAAAGAATTGAGCAGCCACAAACTACTAGCTTTGTAGCGTGTTACAATTGCGTGTTTTCTACGCTACACAACAAGAGAAAAAATTGTAATTAACCTTCGCTTGTGAATTATGCTACCTGTCTATTTTTATTTTTGGCGGTGAAAAAGACGGTTTATTTTTGTCACCACAGCAGAAAAACAACGCTTAATTATCCCCTGGATGTAAATTGCGCCAAACAATTGAGCAGCCACAAACTACTAGCTTTGTAGCGTGTTACAATGGCGTGTTTTCTACGCTACACAACAAGAGAAAAAATTGTAATTAACCTTCGCTTGTGAATTAGGCTACAGGAAAAATTTTATTTTTTGGCGGTGAAAAAGACGGTTTTCTTTTAGTCACCACAGCATAAGAAAAACAACGCTTAATTAATCCCTGGATGTAAATTTCGCAAAAGAAATGAGCAGCCAAAAATGAAGTGGTATTTGTATAGTAAAAAAGCTGTTTCTTTAAATGAATACAACAGGAACTGGCTTAGATCCCCCTTGGATATTCAATGTTCTGTGAGCAGATAGCATTAAAATGTATATGCAGCTGCAGTGGACGCACACTGGATTTCAGATCCAATACCCCAAAAAATCAGAAATAGAACATTAAGAGAACAATCTCTGAGACAAGCTGAGACACCCCCCAAAAATCGCTGTATAAAAATCATTTCTTCAGTAAGAGCTATCACAATCAGCCGTGGCAGCACCTTCCCTAATCAGTACAGTGAGAGGAGTGTGAGCTCCCAGCGTCGCGCCCGGACTTATATAGTGACGTCACAGAATCCCGCCAGTCTCTAATTGGCTTCATCTCTGCACATGTCATGCAGGCTATGCCCTTCTTCCTCCCAGAGTGCTTTGCCCCATGTAACGCCATGTGCTTGCAGCCATTTTATCAATCAAAAGCACACTTCATTCACCCGAAGTACCCCAAACTTCGACTTCGTTCAGAACCGAAGTTTTCCTGAAATTCTAAACGAATTCCACTTCGTTAGAATCAATTCACCCATCTCTAACTGTACCTCAGAAATTGACTATATTACACACAATGTACCCCTGAATTTAATTATATGAAACACTGTGCCTCCTGAAATTAATTATATTACACATTGTACCCACTGAAATTAGTAAAAATATACACTGCACCCCTGAAATTAATTATATTACATAGTGGCCTCTTGAAATGAATATTATATACTATGTCACCTGAAAATAATGATATTACACACAGTACCCCCAAAATAAATTATATAACATACTGATAATAATTATATTATACACTGGAACCATGGAATTAGCTATGTTACACACTGTACCTCAGTAAAATAGGGTAGAAAAAAGGAAGTACTGAATGTCTAAGCAGGGAGTTGAGGATGTTATTGCACTTGCTTGTGTCCAATTATTAAGTTGAATCCTAAGGCCACAGCTACCACTCAATTCAGGGGAAATTATCAGAATCCTGATTCTCCCAGGTTATTCTTAATTGGTTGTTATTTTACCAACCTGTTTGGGGAAAATTTAGAGAAGTGGCCATACCTGTCTGGTCTAGGACATAAGGGGGTAAATATGAGGATCATTCATGGTCTAGGGTACTGTAGGGCTAATATATGGATCACGGCTATCTAGGACTCTGTAGTGGTTACTGTAAGGATCTTTAGTAATCTAGGGCAGTGAAGTGATAATACAAGGATCCCTGGTAGTCTAGGACAGAAAGGTCATTAATGTAAAGACCACTGATGGAGGACAGTGGAGGGGTTATTGCTACATGCTTGAGGTTTTGTGGCTTTTCACCTCTCCAGGCTTCAGTGTTGTCACAACAGTCACTTCCTGTTTCCTCTCAGCACTGACCATAGAGATGAGTTCAGGTAGGTACATGTAAGATAGCTGTGACTGTATAAATGCACTATGCTCTAAACATTGCTTTAACATCATTACAGGGGCAGTTAGGCAGTGGTGAGGAGAGCATATATCTCCCTTTCCCAAGCTTAGGGGCCCACTCGCAAGGGCAGCTCTACTAGCATGAGGGCACGTTGGTCAGATCTTGTGAAGGTTTTTTGTTCCTCTGGTGCACCAGTCTGATGCTGCATTGAACTCAGTCATACCACAGTATGCCATAAACTCATTAACTTACATTTTCACTTTACGGTATGTCTATGCAGTGGATTAAAAAGTTAATCAGCATGGAGTTTTCGACATAGATGCAACATTCTTTTAATACCGTAAGTGGATATTTACTGTAAATTAGATTCATTCAAAGTGTTGCTTTAAGATCAAAAGGCACAGGGTTCTCATATGTACTATATTGTGTATTACTGGGTATTATTAGTGGTAATCGCTATTCAAGCTTTTGCTACAGATCTCATATGCTGCATCCCTAGAAACCATGTCATTATTACTTATCAATTAATTGTTTTTTATTATCAAAACATTCAAAAATGAGTTACAGTTGTATTACAATTATATTACCAATATGCTAATCTAATTTGAGTCATTACTTGGGAGTCATGAAAAATGAAAGTTTTCATTTTTCACACGCAAAAAAAGTTTGTTATGAAGCTTTAACCCTCCATTTTCAAAGCTACTATTATTAGGGACTGAGTGGTGGTTATGGCTTTCAGGAGAAAGGTTTATGTCTACTCCTCTGGGCAGGAGATGGGGACGCTTACTTTTTTAACTTCAGTAGCCCCATCCTCTGCTAAGATAAATCTTCTGTACTGCACACAACCTGCCCTGTCTGTTCTAATGCTTATTTGCCAGGAGAAAACACTAAAGTACCTGCGGCATATGAGAGTCTATAGTGTTTGCAGAAAGCTGAGAGATCCCAGTTTGCCATAATATTCATCATATCTGCCTCCTGAGGAGAGGATACAGTTGATAGGGTGCATAGGTCAGTTTTAATAGTGTATCCCCTTTGTGTAAACCATCACTTAAGCACATCTAGCAGCATTGCTGTCTAGAGATTCCTTTCATTTCATTCTTTGTGTTTCTGTCTATTCATCCACCTCCTTTAAACATTCTTACAATCTGGAGTCTTAGGTGGTGCTTTACTTTATAACCATTCAGTTCTTTAAAATTTCACTGTATAAGATATTTCTTTATCGAGAGAGGAAAGATAGGAAATAGCAGAATACCAGTGAATTAATTCCTGCAGCATTTATTTAAAACCCTCCTCCCCATGAAAATACCTAAAAACTGAATATAATATCAGGTGATGTTTTTCTCAATGTAGAAGAATTAAACAACAAATTAAACAACAACATTGAGACGGCCAAAAGAACTGACACAACTAACTAGTGTTGATCGAACTGTTCGAGAAAAGTTAAGTTCGAGACGAACTTTACAATTTTTTAGAACTTGAGCTGAACCGTATATTTTACTCTTCGTTCGAGTAAATGTTCGAGTTCTACATCGCGTTCGACACGCTATTTTAATAGTTTCCATGTCCAAAAATTGGTGTCGCTGAGGTAGTTTTTAGGTGCATTAGATTAGTGTAAAGTGCTCCAGAAAGTACGATCCCCTCAAAAATCTGGTGTCAGGAATACCTTGCATTGCGGAAAATGCAGCACATAACATACCATTGCTAGTTTATGTAATGCTCCTTGATAGGCGCATTGTGTTATGGAGGTGCACAGCATATTACTTTTATTTTTGGTGTACTGTTATGGATGGTAATTACAGCTTCTCCTCACCTATATAGGTATAAAAATTAACCCTAACATCTCCCATTGACTTTAATGGGGTTCAGTTCGAGTTCGACTCAAACTTCGAACCAAACATCTGAAAGTTCGAGGTTCGACTCGAACTTGAACATTTTACTATTCGCTCATCACTACAACTAACATATGAGGATCAAGGTTTGCAATGAGCCAGCTCTTGGAAAGTTTATATTTACTGTTGACCTTGCTCTTTTTGTGTCACTTCTTGATTAGTAATTTTCATGTCTCCCTCCAAAAAAATTAATTTTGATTTAAAACACAAACACAAAGTATATGCAGTCAACCGTGTCAGTTCTTCTGGGGTCAATATGTCTTTTAATAAAACTTCTTTCCTTCCCCTCTGTCAGCTCTTTCAGGCAACTAGTAATCATTAGACAGTCTACCCCTCCCCTCACTATTTAGAGACAGATCTGTCTGGTTTTCTGTATTACTTGGTGCTTTTACTGTATAAAGTTTACTTTATACACTCCACTCAAGCATAACCACCTTCAGACCATTAAAAGCTTGTAAGTATTTTGATCTGAAAAAAATGTCCGGGGATAATACACACAGTGATTTACCAATTCAAGCATAATGCACACAGTGATGTCACAATGCTGGCATAATGCACATAATGATGTCATAATAAAGGAATAATGCACAGTGATGTCACAGCAATGAAAGTCACCAAGTGCACCCTGTACCTCAATGACAATGAGCCTCTTTTTTGTTGGACTGAATAGCATCTGCTGTGCCTTCTACTTCACTAGTTAGGCGAAGATAACTACTAAAACAAAGTGCCATAAGTCCCAGCAGCAGTTTAATAACAGCTTAGGGAAAATTTGGTCATACATGTGAAACCTTTCTCCTTTATAGGCTGCCTTAGTAAGTCTAATGTGTTACTCATTTAAAGGGGTTTTCTAGATTTTACAAAGTAACTGCAGGAACACCGGAGCTGCAGTGGCCCTGGAACAGCAGCGGTTGAAGAGATGAGCACAGCCCCTATACAGGAGTTTTCTAAAATCTCCAACAACTCCTTTAAGTAATGATCCAAGCTGCTAGCACTTCCCTTTTTTCCAGTCAGCTCTTCCATATCATCATTTGGATACTACAAAAAACTTGGGTTATTGGTTCCCATTTCATCTGTAGGATAGGTAATAGAACTAGTGTAGTGCTTCGTTTCTGGGTCGCAGTCACTTTCGACTTAATTCTATTTTCATTTGGGTCAGCCTTAATAAAATGTTGCCAAAAGATCAATCCTAACTCTAAATTAGGGACTTATTGAAAAACCACTTGTTGGGATCTTCACCTATGAACCATAAATTATACCACAAAGTTTGTTTCATAAGAGTTTTTAATTCATGTACCCCTTTAAATAAAGTCTGCAAGCACTAACAGCACAAAATGAATGAAATACTACACATATATAGATAGCTTTCTATTAAACTGTTAACCCATCTATTAAACCAACAGTTTTGTGCATCGGGCAATGCAGATACAGTAAGTGAGGATTGACAATATTTCATGTAAGTCATTTAAACTTCATCTTTCACTAGTAATTAATGTTGCTCGAATGGGGCCCTGTCCGGTTTGACACAGATTCAACCAGACCCTCTAACCCTGTACCTATCACTAACTATATATGTGACTGTAACCTTAACCCCTTAAGCCGAACACCTGAAAAGTAGTTAATGACCAGAATATTTTTTTAGTTTTTGCCTCCTTGCGTTTCAACAGTTGTAACTTTATTTTTTCAAAGACGCAGCTGTATGAGGCCTTGTTTTATTCGAGACAAGTTGTACTACATGGGGGAATAGTTTAAGTACACTTATAAATAATTGCAGTATTTTTTTTTTACACCATTCACATTTCACACTTAATAAATTGTTAGATTAATTCTACAGGTTATTATGGTCGTGTGGATACCAAATATGTGTAGGTTTTTTTGTGCTTGTAATTTACGTACAATTATTTTTTATTAAATATTTATTTTTATTTTATTATTTATTTTTTTATTCTTTTTTTTTTACACTTTGTATGGGTTTTTTTGTACTTTTTTTTTTACTCCCATGAAGGGAGAACTGTTTAACATTTTTTTTTTTTTTTTACACTTAGTAATGTATTAGCATATTCATATATGCTAATACATTTTAATCTGTGTCAGTTTGACACAGGCAGTGATTAGGACAGCACACAGTGTGTCCTAATCACTGGCTTTTTACACAGACAGCTCTGGGGCCACTCTAGGTCCCCAGAGCTGACTGTGCAGCCGTTCCCTGAGCTCTGTCTGGTGACCGGGTGTTCCGATCACCCGACAGAGCAGGGGAACCCTTTGATTGCGCTGCGGTAACGCACCGCCGCAATCAAAGGGTTAAAGCTTCGGGTTGCGGAGGTTTCCTCCGCTCCCCGATGCCTGCAGGACATGCTCTGGGATCGGGGCTGTGTAGTACAGCCCCGATCCCAGCGCAATTGTTCGTCGCTGCAAACGAACGACCTGAAATGCCCAGAGTGGGCGGTCGTTAAGGAGTTAATCCCAAATTAGAGTTAGGTTTATGGTTGTTTAAATGGTTAAAACTTAGTGGTCAGGTGATGTCACACTCCCGTGGCAGCCTACTGGAAGTGATGTTGGCTATTGCGTCTGACATCACATCCATTCGCTATAACATTTGGCCTATGGTAAAGTAACTTGTGGCATCAAATGCAATGTTGAAAATAGGCCACAACAGTAGCATACATGCATCCATGTTAAACATAACACCCAGCACACAGCTTCCCAGTGTGCAGATGGTACAGACTTACAGGCTCCTCCACTGCACATTGGACTCTCCCAGCCCAGAAGTAGGAAGCTTCACAGAGTTGTCAACATAGTGATCCATCATTCTGTGAGGAGCCCGATTTGTCCCGAATTCAGTCCGGTCTTAAAGAGTCAACAATTTTTTTTTTTACAAATCTGAATATGTGAAATACTTTCATTTTCCTAATTAAACATATTTTAAAAAGTATTTATATTTTAGTCTTCTATTACTGCATAAGGTTCTCTGGACCTCTTTAAGGTTTAAGGTCCTCTTTAAGGTCAAATGGGTTTTGCCAAGAAGTGAGTTCTTTACCTCTTATCTGCTCAGGAGAGAAGATTAACTCAGCATGCTGAGTCATGGGGGAGAGGGAGGGTGACTGAGAGAGAGCAGGGACAGGAGCATCTGCAATATTTACTCAAATAATTACGTTACAACCAGTGGATTCTCTATTCAAAAGACACAGGCTCATTCACTGCTTTTTCTCCACAGTCCCTTGCAAGCTCCTTCATGTTCCCTGTCATCAGATAAGAAGTGCAGACAATGAAAACATGGCCAGATCAGCTCCTGTCAGTGTCCTGGTCGTGTCTAATGTAAACTCTCAGGAAACTAAAGGAATATAAATAAAGCTGTAGCTCTCAGAAGCTTCACTTTTTGTAATCACATATATTTAGAAAAGTGATTAAATACCCATTTTGGAGGATCCCACGTCAACAATACATTGTGGCAAAACCCCTTTAAGGGTTATTGTTCAATTTTAGTCAATTTTCACTAAAAATCAAGTTGAGCCAACCCAAATCAAAGAGCTTTGGTTCAGTTCTGCCTGAATCAACTTTGACCTAAATCTGTAACTCAACACCCATAATAAGCATTTTTTGAGTATTTATCATTTTTAAGGCATATACCCTAAACTCAAAATCTTACTACCTTAGTGTCTTATAATGCAGAGATGTCCATACTCTGCAGAGCTCGTCTACCAGGCAGCATTGTTATGAGCCGCATAAAAAAGGGTACAACGAAACTGTGCAATTCTGTATTGCAAATTAGAAGGTATTGTTCATCCACTACCACTTTCATACAGCAAGAGAAATAGTTTTGTTCACAGAATGGAACTAATGTCAAGGGCAAATCTATATTGAGAAAAACTTTACATATCTGTATTTTTGCATATAACTATATTTAATTCCTTGGCGAGCACATATCATCAGTGCTTCATTTGATTTCATTAAAACGCTGCATAATTTCTGCCATCCGTCTTCGAGTGTCAGAAGAAAACATAAAATTCACAAATACAATTAAATTGAGCTAATATTTGCATAGCGTTTCTTTTTAACAAATATATTTATATATCCCTCTGTTGGAGAAACAACTCACTGAGAAATCGTTTAGCTAAAATGGAAAATGCAGATGGAAAATTCTACACGTTAATTAAATGTGTGGGAAATAAATTAGCAAATGTTTTTTAAAGATGTATGGATGCATTTATACACTCATTTATGCCAGTGTTAATTTATTAGATATTGCATTAACATGCCTAAGGAAAACTGAACGGCGGCTCCTTTCTTCAACTACAAATTATATTATGCATTAAAGATTGGGGTTATTCATAAACTTATGGTGCAGATAATGAACAGCTAAGTGGGGGTAAATCATCAGATATTGACTCCCGTCTCATGTGACAGCGGATGGATAACCTTATTGGTTATAGAACACTTTAGTGTCTTAATCCCAGGCTACATGGAAAATTGTATTTATATATGTCATAAAGTTTTATATTTTTGATGTGATAGATTATTACTACACAGTGTATAACCGGACAGATTTACTAATGCAATTGCACCATAATGGTGGCACAGTTTGCATAAAAAAACTTTTCTACATGCCTTGTACCAAATGTATTACATGTTTTAGACGCTTTTAAACATATAAATCAGGAAGGAAGTTTATTAAGACTGGCATTAAATAAACCAGTCTTCATGTAAAGTGTATTAGAGAAAGATGTGTCAAATCTATTAAGGCTTAAAGGGTTTGTTTCACCATGCAGTTTTACAAAGCCACAGACAGCCTCAGACTCACACTTCTTGGTTAGACTGCAATTGGTTCTATAACAGTGATTAGCAGATTCCTAGCTGAGCCTGTTACAGAGACATGAGTGCAGAAGATTTGTAAACTGTGTTGCACAAGGCTACAGGGTTAAAGCTCATCAATAAGTAATTTAAACAAGCTTCTATCTTTTAAAATAAGGCACATAGCATGGAGCAGGGGCGTAACTAGAAATAGCAGGACCTCATAGCAAACGTTTCAATGCCCTCCCCCCTCTCGTCCGTGAAAAAAAAATATATATCACATGTTCTGTCAAGAATAACGGAAAAAATAGTGTACACCAGACACATCTCGCACACACCACTCACACGGCAGACACATCCCACACACGCTACTCACACGCCAGACACTTCCCGCACACGCCAGTTACAACCTGCACATGACACTCACACGGCAGACACATCACGCACAAGCCACTCACATGCCAGACACATCCCGCACATGCCACTCACATGCCAGACACATGCTGGTCACACGACACACACATCCCGCACACGGCAGTCACATGCCACGCACATCCCGCACGCTGGTCACACGCTACACACATCCCGCACATGACAGTCACATGCTGATATAGGTGGACAGCAATTATTTGTTTACACAATAGATTTTACTTTATGTTTTTATTGTGGGAGCGTCACCCTCTAAACCATGCACTGAATACTGGTCACTTATGTACATATTACATACACACATCACAGACACCAAGACACACATATATAGATACACACATCTACACACAGATATATATTCATACATACATTACAGACACACACGCATCTATACATAGTCACATCCCTATACACACAAACACACATCAATGCATAGTTACATCCCTATACACACACATTACAGACACACACATCTATACATACAGTCACATACACACACTTACTTGCTTGCAGTGCAGCCCTCAGTCAGTCCAGAGGTCTCGACAAAATGGGGAAGGAGGGACAGCTTCCAGTCATGATCTGCTCCCAGCCGGCAGTGCAGACACCCCTCCTCCACCGTCTGTCCCGACTGTGCACACAGCAGTTGGAGGCAATGTGAGCACTGATGAGAGGAGAGGAGGGGCTGCTGAAGGAGCAGCTATTTTAAGCTACATTTTAGCAGCTCTGTTGAGCTGTGAGGTGACTGGGCTGCTCACTAGCAATCCTGTCTATGTTATGATAGGGCCCGGCAGGAAGTTTGTTTGTTGCTGGCTGGGCCCCTATGATGTGCGGCCCTGTAGGTCCACCACTGATAAAAAGCTATGCTCCTCCTGACCCTGCAGGTTCATTGCCGACGGGCGCAGGAGCTGAACTATTGGGGTAGCAGACGTGGTAGCAGCTGCACCGGGGCCCGGGCCCCCTCAGAGCCCAGCCCAGTGGGAGCTGCTACATCTGCTACCCTGTAGTTACGCCCCTGGCAGGGAGTGAGGTCACTATTCCAGCAACTGCTCAGCCTGTAAGAGCAGAAGAGGGGGTCGATAGCTAGAGAGGTTTGTGTGCAAAAGCATAAGATAAGATCTGTTGCTTAGACTGAAGAGAACCAAAATCAGAACAGCAATGTATTTGGAAATAGTCTATATTTATCTTTGCCTACATGTTTAAAATGAATCATTGAACCAAAAGTATCCCTAAATCAATTTGGTTAATCTTAGAGTGTCTGTGAGCCTGACTAAAAAAATTACACCACCAAGGACCTGGAGTAGATTTGTTACATAAATCAGGCCACTTTTTTACTTTGCCAATTTTACTAAATGTGTTGGGTTATGTAAGACCAATCCCCTTTTGTGCTAAGCTCCCCCTATTATTTTTGAAAAGTGGCAAGCTCTGTGTAAGTTAGCTAAAAATTCACAATTTTTTCAAGCTTCCATAGAAATGAATTATTCTTTTTATGCCCAAATTTTAATAAGTCTTCCTCATCATGTTATTATAAGGCAATTTATCAAGTGATTTACACCAGTATTCTATCATAAGAAAAAGTCGCAAATTGTTGCATTTGATTAAACTTTTGAGATGTTTGTAATTTTTATGCCAAGCTTGCCATTTTTAAAAAGTAAGTGGGAATGAACTTCGCACAAGCAGACATGTTTGCTATAAATCACATGGGAACGTAACCAACACGACATACCTATTGGGGCTAAATTTGATCAGGGCTCCTGATAAGTACTGCCAATATTGCAGCAATACCCATGAGAATATAACCTTAGTGAAAGGTTAATTTTGTGGATCAGTACTATTCTACTGATATTAAAATATATATTTTATACATTATATATAAAGTTGAGAAGCCTTAAAGCCTTTATTAAAAGCAATAAATTTGCACCTTGTGAGACGTGTATTGTCTATAGGGCCAATGATTGTTGAAACATACAGAATTATATAATCATTGGTCTTGAATGTGATTTTTCTGAATCCTAATAAATTATAATTGAAGTATAATACCATTCACTTGACCCTGTCAGTGAATCCTCTGGAAAGTTTGTTCAGCACTTCCACTGTCAAATCTTGCCTCGGAAAAAAGATAGATAAGTACATTGTCAGTCATCTGAATACAAAGCAATCACACTTTACCTTGTAGGTTTATGATACATTCCCCACACAGTTGTACATTAAGTAGCAATTTTAATTCTGAAATGCATCTTGAAAAGCTTTGTCTGTATGTAAATTAGCAAAAACTAATTTTGAAATATACCGTAGAGCACACATCATGCACCCATTCTATTTCAGGGGACTGATAATGTATTGAAATTCCTTTTATTTCAGTGATCAGAGATATGAGGTTTTTTTTCCAATTTCTGGCAAATTAAAGCAAATTTAAAGCTAAGTTATTTTACTAGAATTCCATGTGGGCAATACCAAAGGCATTACATTTAGATCCTAGATTATTTGAAAAACTTATAAAAGCAACACTAGGGGAATGTATATAGATCCTTAGTGGGATTGTCAGACGAATCAATAAAAGAGAAAGCTTGCCTAAGTCATTATTTATTTATTTGTGATTTTCTTGTGCT
Source organism: Phyllomedusa bahiana (assembly GCA_025379985.1). Lineage (NCBI taxonomy): Eukaryota > Metazoa > Chordata > Amphibia > Anura > Hylidae > Phyllomedusa > Phyllomedusa bahiana. The sequence continues at coordinate 208,774 of JAODAL010001952.1, forward strand.
AATTTATGCAATTTCTGTATTGTATGCAACCTCCCTTCCCTGCAGCTGAGCAGCTGAATTTCCTGTCTTAAAGCTTTTTCCCTTTGACTTGTAAAACTACAAGCCCCAGGATCCTTTGCTGTGCTAACATCTTCTTCCCTTCTAACCTTTGTCTTAGTGCCTCTCGTTTTCTGCCTCATGTTGAAAGCTTTGGTAAGCAAAACCAAAAGGTTGGGGCTTCAAAAGCTGTCCTGTAAAAAGCCAAACCAATTTGGTTACATAATCTCCTGGTCCCAACAGAGATTAGTTTCCTATGTGTCTAGACACATGGAACTACTTAACTTCTTTACATCAAACAACTGCTGTAGAACCGAAAATGTAATAAATGTACAATACAAAGTGCCTTATTCGTGGGATAATCATCTATTCGTGGGATATATATATATATATATATATATATATATATATATATATATATATATATATATATATATATAAATAAATATTGTAGGCTGCCGCTCAGCTCTAGGACGCCATCTTGGCCCATCCCGGGGGTTTTCTCGCTTTGGGATCACCGTTCTTCGTAGAACGGTATTGGCACACCAACACTAGGCTTCTCTTATGGCTTCAGCCACTTTATTAAGGCACACGTTTACACAAAAAAAACAAAAAAATATAAATAAATCCTGGCCGTCTGGCCACAAACAAACACGATTCCCTCTCTGCAAAGGGGCTGGCCACCGCACAGCCCCCCAAAAAACATTACACTGTTACTGTGGCCCCGGGCTTTTCCGTACCTGGGGGGCCAGAGTTCTCTTTCCGCTCTGCTCTCCACAAACCAGGTAGCCCACACCCCCCGATCCCCGGGTGTCGGGTTTTTATAGTACTCCAAGAGGGTCCAATACCGGGGCTGGAACCCGGGGACCTGGAATGGGGGGACAGCCTCCCCCCGAACTAAAACTGTCCCGAAAAACCCACCCCATACCTAACGCCTAGCACATTCTAGCCGCTCCCAAAGTTCAGTAGTATAAACTCCTCACCCTATAGGGGTTTTTCCCCCCCAAGCCCCCCTGGGTGGGCATCTGCAAAGGCCCCCGGGCCAAGCCCCTCAAGGGCAGGATACCGATCCACATCGCTCTTCACAAAAAAATTTAATATTTTAAATAAAAAATATTATATTAATAATATAATAAATAAAATTTAATATATATTATATATTATATAATATTTTATTTTTCTGATGGGGACCGTCAATCAATAGGGGGCCCAGGTTGTTGCATTGGCATTCCATAAGTGCAATACTGAGTTATATCTGTCCATCAGTGGTTACATGCAGCAGCAGCAAATATTCACACATAGCCCCCATTCTTATAGTCCCTATTCGGAGATGTTCCCAGAGGTATGACCCTCACAATTATTCACTTTTTATTTATTTTGAGGATAGATGATAAGTTGGGATTCCTGAAAAACTTCTTTAAATGTAAAGCCTCCAGGAGCCAATTGATTTCACAATAATGAAAAAGGGTTGGCCTCTTAATTAGGGCAGAAAAATTTGGGGTGCAAAACATGTCGGATGGGGGGTCGGGGCCCACAGGGGGAAAGATCTTGGGGGGCCCCCAAAAGTCATGAGAATATTACCGGCCCCGACATAAACGTGCCCATTTTACCCCATAATACAGTGTGCAAAACGAACTGTATGGTTTTACAATACAAGAGAGTCACAATCTGTCTCTAACATATCATGACCGGGGAAAAAAGCCCATCCAATCCCCCACCCACATACACTATCCCCCCCCGCCCACATACAATATCCCCCTCCACCCACAAACAATAACCCCCTCCACCCCCCATCAAATTCCCCCCCCACCCCTACAAAATCTCCCCCACCCAAATACAATTTCCCCCCCACCCCCATCCAATACCCCCTCCCCCCAAACACTATCCCCTCCACCCAATACTATCCCCCCCCCACATACAATATCCCCCCCACCCACCACAAAAACCCCTCCACCCACATACAATATACCCCCGCCCCCCCCAGCCAAAATCCCCCCACCCCAACAAAAACCCCCCCCCCCCACATACACAAACCCCTCCCCCCACATACAATACCC